>MU189830.1:31982-48476 GCA_016904865.1 Pissodes strobi | reverse complement strand
TTTGTACATACTCATTTATTTTCTGCACAGGGGGATTTATTTTATCAAAGTATATTATAGTTTTCTAACTATCTCAGAAGGGATTGAAATACTGCACAATACTGCTATATAGAGAGTGTTACTTTTGAAAACTTATTAATTCTTGCACGTAAATCATGCAATATCGTCAAACAAAGATAACTTAGGCCTGGAACAGGCATAGCATGAATTATTTATACTCATTATTTTCACAAGAAGTAATATTTAGGGGAAATCAATCGTATTGAATTATAGTTTCCGATACCGTCTTCGGTATGATATGGTAGTCGACCACTCTCAGCTGATTAGAGTCTTTATGGGCACCCGTAGTATATAATAGAGTTTAATGTTGTATAAAGTTATATATAATCTTTGATACACTTTTCTTCTACTTTGAATTTTGTTTATAAGAACTTGTAAAGTCGTACATAAGCTTAGTAAATTTAGTAAATGTTAATGACATAAATGGACAAGCTTTGTTCTTCTCTGGGGGTCTAAACTCTTAACAGAGCAAACAATGGTTATATTATTGGTCAGCTTTCTTAGTATTTTATGTCTATCACCTGTAGGGTTGATATGATATTGGCTTTATTACGACCTTCGCATTTCGGCAAGATGACTCTCATTATTATATTTAAATACTCTCATTATTATTTTTAAATACGCTTTGAGTTAAGAGTGTTCTGACAGAGGAGCTGCCTGGAATTGCAGTAAGAGAATGCATACTTAGCGCTTGTTCTCTTTCAGGATTTTTTTCTGAGAGCCATTCTTTTTTTTTCGGGGAGCCAGTTTTGCCGGGAGCCAGTTTTGGGAGCTATTTTGGCTGTAGCTATTTTTAATTGGGGTTTAGTCTATGGAGCAAGCTATTTTTGTATGGGAGCCAGTTTTACCGGAAGCCAGTTTTATCGAATGCCAGTGTTACCGGGAGCCAGTTTTATCGGGAGCCAGTTTTTCCTGGGAGCTAGTATTTTAAGGCTGAAGCTATTTTGGCCTGGAGTTATTTGTATTTGGAGCTATTTTTGTTTGGAGCCAGCTTTGCTTGGAGAGAGGTTAAGTAGCTAACCAAACAGCTACCAGTCAGTACAGTTGGTTGTGTTTCATTGGTACCGACTGTAGCCGTCGATGTATGTATGGACATTACCTCAAATACCATTGAGAGTTTTATGGGTCCCAAGGTGCATGACAGTAGTCCACATGCAGAAGGCCATAGGTGATATCGGCGAAGACCAGTAAAGATAAGTTTAGGTTATAGTTGTGATCTGTTCGGCATAATGTTAGTGGCGTGTTACTGATATTTTAACGCGTGTATTTTCAGCGTGTTATTGATATTTTTTAGCGTATATTAGATTGCGTGTTTTAGTTTTTCCAGCGTTGTATCATATCGCGTGTTTTAGTTTTTCGCGTGGTACTGATGTAACTATACTCGGTACGGTTTCGGTGTAAGCACAGCTTACCTATGCGAATCTAATTAACTGCTGAATCTACTAGTGTGGATCTATATTAATGCTCCTAGTTTTTTTATAGATTACATTTCTTTAATCTTACAATTTGATTTATATTGTGTTAAATGATCAACATTGTCTTTCTGATTTATTGACTGTCCAGTTATAATAATTTTACATAACGGTATTTTATAATCTGGATCAGTAAAGTTTATTCATGTACAACTGCGAGTCGTCTACCATGGTAAACGCGCCCAAAGTTTTAGTAGCTACTATTAGACGGATAACTTTTAACTACTAGTATGATGCCTTAGGTATATTGTGATTATTGATTAATTTGTTGAACTTGGTTTGATCTTTCGTAATCATTTGGTGTTATATTGTTACTTTCGTTATAGCTAAAGCGTGTCTAATAATTGTTCGATCATTCTTTATCTAATTCACTTCTATTATAACGCAATTTTAATTCAAATTACTGTGGATATATTAATGAGCATATAGGTTATTAATAATTGCTTTCAAATTTAGATATTTTACCTTTTGTTATAAATATGACTACACGTTATCGTCTAACCTAACGAACGCCAATAAATTTAAACCTGCACGAACGTGACTGTCTTCTATTTGCTCTGGAATACCTCAACCAAAAGTGTAATTAGTAGTCGCCCTTGCGTAGCGGATAATCGTCGATTTGGATCGCCCTTATGGATTCTTAAGACCGAGGATCTTCCTGTTTGGGTCTGCGGATTTGGATATTTCAAACTGGTGGCGCCCTGGTCAAGGGTAAGTAATTGACCCACTCCCACGCCGAGGAGCAAGTCGGAGCACACATGTTGCGCTGGCCGCATCCTTAAGGGTAGGTATCATCTTATTCATTATATCTTGCTAACACATTTAAAAGGGTTTTACGCGCAACAATTATAACATCGTTTAATAATTAAAAGTTAATATACTTACACAATAATGTGATAGATAAAACACTTCCAGTTATGTGGTCTCTCAAGAAAGTTGTAAACTTGCCCTTGAAATGTGGCTTTGCCGGCAATTTTTCTATGTTGTTTGGTGGCATATCGTCCGGCTTCTCCCCATTTCGGAGGATTCTCCAGGAGAAGTGGGGCACATGGAGATGGAGCAGGAACTAAAAATATATTAGAGGCCTTAATATTTAAATCATACTTCAAGATTTCATTACAATTTTGGATATTATATGGTCGAGACTTTATAACTTTTAATATATGGAACATAATGGGAACATTAAAAGATGACTGGTTGGATAGTGTATGCTCATCAACTGGTTATTATTTATGGCTGTACACATATCTTAATTACGTTATAATCCCTAATATAAGCTTGAGTTCCTCATCTAATCTAATATTAGGTTTTGATATTGTTTCAGAGTCGATCTTGGTCGATTTTCTGAACAAAAAGAGACGTGCTCTTGGGCACTGAAATTTTTCCATAGGGCTAGTTCTAAAGTCATTTTGTAAATAAAACAAAAAGCTTTAGCATTATATGAATATTTTAATAAGTTACTTTACTTGAAAATAACTAGAAGCTCATAAATACATAAAATATAAACACTGAATAATTGTACGTAGTCAGTGCTACGATATGAACAATATCAGTCGAGACAAATTTCGACCTTGAAAAATATGACATAAATAATACTCTTAAAAACTAAAGCATTGCGTAAACAGTTGTAATACTATGCTAAAATATGGTTATAAACATAACCTTAAACCTATATACAGTTAAATGTCTGTTATGAGTTCCTGCGGAACAGCTACTTATCAACTATGTTAGCTGATTTAGCCTTGATATAAAATACAACAATATACAAGCGATAATAACAGGATTAATATTACCTTAGAGTCCACCTATAAGCTAATATGTACACTATGAACACCATTGACGAGAAACGTTCAATGTTCAGGAGGTTATCTTCTAACACTGGGGGAAAGTCACTTTGAAAAACACTGCTAGATCTATGGCTAGCTGCTATTTACAATGTAGTTCGCTTTCTTGCAAATATGAATGACTAGATTGTAGTGGTTTTGACTGGTATGCAGTTAGTGCATATTGGCATGACATGAATGCCTTGTGAATGCGGCTTATTGGTGCACGTATGAATTATTAGTAAGTATGCTATGCAGATAGCATAGGTAAGCAGAAATCCGCGTATGGGATGTAGCATTGTGATAGCTTGAGTATATTGGCAGACTAGTGCCGTTTAATCCTTATATGAGAATACGGCATGAGTATGTATGCAGGCTAGTGCAGAGTAATCCTTATATTAGAATAAGGCAAGAGTGTAGCAACCAGTGGTACACTCGTGATATGGAATGTTGAGAATGCAATGGAAAATACCATTAGGGACTGTGCAACGCATGGCACAGCCTTTGAGAGTTAGAGATCAGTGGGTCTCCAAAATGGCAGTAGATGCCGAAATATACCTTTTCGTAGGTTTAGTACTAGAGATCAGTGGGTCTCCATAATGGCAGTAGATGCCGAAATATACCTTTTCGTAGGTTTAGTACTAGAGATCAGTCGGTCTCCATAATGGCAGTAGATGCCGAAAAATGCCTTTTTGTAGGCTTAGTACTAGAGATCAGTCGGTCTCCATAATGGCAGTAAGATGCCCAAAATTATCTTTTTGTAGGCTTTGTGAGAATGTGATTGTAAACATGTTCGTTTACTTACTTGAGATTTAGAGACTAGGCTCTATTGAGTGCGGTGTGGTTCGAGACAGGGCTCGATTGTACAACTCCCATGGATAAGACCAATTGGGACGCCATTGCTTGGCGGGAGAATAATGGCATTAAGTTTGCCAATAAATACCTTATTGTAGGATTGATGTGACGATGATTATGCCAGGATATCACTATATCACTTGAGTAATGAACTAGATAAATATTGAGGTCTCAAAACGTGAAAACTTGCCGGCATGGCGCCTAGCGCCAGCCGGCTAGAAACGGGGGTGCGCCTTTTGCGACTTACATGGTCGAGGTTAAGACACTACTTTTTGCTCAATACTGAATACTACAACGTGGGAACTAGAGCAACTTGAAGAAGTTGTTACCGCCCCTTCTGGTGGGAGAAGATGCACCGCTTCGGCATGGAAAGGGCAATAATGTAAATACAGATATATTGTGTAAAAACTTAACATGACCCGTTGTCTAAATTAATATTATGAATTTTAATACAAATCCGGTTGAAATCTGTTGATTAGTTTGCATGAAATTCGAATATTAAAGATGTGAATTTTAGGGAATTTTAGTTAGGGTGAACTGGCTATCCTGTAGGATGCGCTGTGATTGGTCGACTCGGTCGCCGGGGTATAGCGGGAAACGCTCTGATTGGTCAGATGAGATTAGGATGCGGGGCCGGCTCCAAATGAGTAAAGGTGGTTACAACAGATGGCGCTAGTAATGCAGCCCGGATAAAGCGCGAAGCTCTATGATTGGTCGGAGGCCTTTTGAGGATGCTTAACTTTTAGCTTTCTAGCCTGCCGACGCAGTGGATAAACGTGGTAAACAAGAGATGGCGTTAGTAGTATCGCCAAGGTTTTAATTTGTTTGGAATGCGAGGACAGTGGCGTGGAAAGTTAGATTGTACAAAAATTAAATCGTTAGATTTGCAGACGTGTTCAAAAATGGTTTTTGAACAGATATGACACTTCTTCAAAAATGAAGAAAAAAATTCTGTAAAATCTGTTTCACGTACCAGAATGTACAATTTCGAAAATTTTTACCACAAGTCCTAATTGCAATATCCAATGTTCTCAGCAGGGCCGTTCCTGGCGAACCGAATTTTTGCGAGTAACCAAAACTAACCAAAAAGATTAAATTTGATTATAACGTATCGGAGTCGCTTGAAATGACTAAAATAAATTGGAACTAACTAAAACGGAAGTTGTTGAACGACTAACCAAAAGTAACTAAAAATAACCAAAAGAACAAAAACAGACTAAACCGAATCGGAACAGGTTAAAAACATTACAGTGACGTTATGGCTAATTATATATAGGTACAGGGTCATTTTTTATATTTTCCCACCCCCCTTATTTTTTTTGTGCCACTGTGTAGAAAAAATATGTAAATGTAAAAGTTGTAGTGCTGGAGAAGTAGTTCTCAGAAAACATATTTTTGTCTATACAGGGTGTTGCAAAAAGTACGAAAAACAATAAAAATATACTTTTTTTTAATATTTCTCCTCAGGACGAAAGATCTTTATTCTCCGATTACAAAAATATATAATTTGTCTACATTTGCTTAAGCCATTTCCGAGCTATTTGCCTTTACAAGTTGACAAAACATGAATTCAAACCAATCGAAGTAGCCTTGCTTGCCATTAAGAAAAATATGAAATGTGTCAAAATAGCCGTGAATGACAGTGACAAAAACAGCTATTATGTCAAATTATTGGCTCTATTTTTTATGAAGGTTCCCTAACTGGCGAAAGATATTTACAATTTTTAAATCAGAAGACAGAGGTTCTCTTGTATATGCTTCCAATTCGCCAATATGCTCAAATAATAGACGGGGAACCGTCCACTGGCCACCGAACAGCCCAGATCTCACGCCTTTAGATGCGTTTTTGTGGGGATATTTAAAAACAAAGTTTATGTTCAGAGAAGTGCCATTATTGAAGAGCTCAGAGTGAGAACTTTATACTATATAAACGACCTTAACCAGAACAATCTAATTTTTATTACCCATTCAACAAATAAATTAGAAAGTGACTCGCGGGATTATATCAATAGTGGGCATATTCAACGATAATTCAAATACTGAAGTTTTTTATTACCAAACATGTTAAGATACGAATTTGTATATAATAATAAAAAATTATTAAAACAATGACTTATTTTATTTAAATCAACCTTTAAAGTTAAATAGCTCAGAAATGGCTTAAGCAAATGTAGACAAATTATATATTTTTGTAATCGGAGAATAAAGATCTTTCGTCCTGAGGGGAAACATACAGGGTGTTCCATTTAAAAAAATATATTTTTTTGTTTTTCACACATTTTGCAACACCCTGTATAGACAAAAAAATGTTTTCTGAAAACTACTTCTCAAGCACTACAACTTTCCTATTTACATATTTTTTCTATACAGTGGCACAAAAAAGTTAAAGGGGGTGGGAAAATATAAAAAATGACCTTGTACATCGATTTTCCTATCTAAAAGTGAAGGGTAATTTTTTAGGTCTTCATATATGCACCTTTTTTTATTTATTTTTATTTTAATTATGATAATGGTTAATGTTATGGTTAAAAATGCATTTCTTTAATTATACAGGGTGTCTCATAACTTATGGGCCAAAGAGCAACTGGAGATACTAGACATAAAACTAGACCGGTTAGTCATATAAGTTTTTTCGAAATGTTACGCGTTCTAGAGATACAGGGTGTTGAAAATGAAAGCTTATGTTCGAATAGGCAACAGAAATGTTGAAAGTGGCCACCGTTGACCTTAGAACGTTTTTTAAGTTTGACACTAGAAATAAGAAAATCCCGCTGTAGAAAATGATCCGCCAGCTTTTCCCGACTATTGTATTAAAGATGGCAGGTTATACCGTCACTTTTGGGATATGTCTGACTCACCGAAAATGACCTGACCGATCCATGCAAAGTGTGTGTTCCTAAACCAGCCCGTAAAGGCGTCCTGGAAGAAAACCACGACCGACCAACTGCCGGACATCTGGGGATAGTTAAGACAACTAACAGCCAGAATCGCACTTAGATATTACTGACCGGGCATGTTCCGAGATATTGCAAAGTATGTGAGAAACTGTCCGCCTTGCCAACGCTATAAAACCACCCAACAAATGACATTAACCATCAAGGAATACCCAACCGTGGGAAACTGTCAGTACCGATCTAGTTGGTCCTTTACCCCGATCCTCAAAGGGAAATAACTACATGGTCGTTTTTCAAGATCGTTTTACCAAGTGGGTCCAGTGTCGTGCGATTCGGAAGGCCACCGCCAAAGCTGTCACTCATGCCTTCTACGAAGATGTTATTACAAGATTTGGGTATCCTCGCACAGTTATCTCCGACAACGGAACCCAGTATACCGGACAAAGCTTCAATGACCTGCTCCATGATATGGGTATCACACATCGACTAACACCACCATATAAACCACAAGCCAATCCCGTAGAACGCACCAACAAAACCATTAAGACAATGGTTGCTCAATTCTGCGTGACCGATCACAGAAAATGGGATGTGCATCTACCCGATCTGGTATTTGCGATCAACAGTTCCCGTCACGACTCCACCGGATTTTCACCGGCACTCCTTAACTTTGGACGTGAACTCGACCCTCCCAAAGCATTGTACCGAAGCGTGACGGATAACAATAACCGATAGGAAGAAGCCGAATCAGATAACCAACAGCTCACCGTCCAGACCGACCGACTTCAAAAGTTAAAAGAAGTCTATGAACTGGTTCGTGTTAATCTAGGAAGAGCTTTCACCGTACAGAGCCATCACTACACCTTGCGCCGTCGAGAATAGCGATGTCGACTTGGTGAGTCCTACGAAGAGAGAATCCGATGTCATCAGCAGTCAAAGGTTTCGCCTCCAAACTGGCACCGAAATACTCAGGACCATACACTGTGATTAAGGTCGTCTCACCCGTTGTCTATGATCTCAAGGATCGTTCCGGCAAGAAGTTGAGACACATCCATATAAAGGACCTTAAACCGGCTCATGACACCAGTATGTAAGTCAATTATCACCGCCCCTAACCCAACCGTATCCAGACCAGATGAAGTACCCGACGTGAGCATGAGGACCCACCTCATGTACACCCGTCTAGGAGAGGCAGATCACACCGGAGGAAGAACCGAAGAAGATGCCATTTAGTTTCGCGAAATTTTGTTGTGTATAAATATCCGGATTAGGTATTTTTTATTACTTAGCTTTAGGAATAAAATATTTATAAATAAATATTTTTCTCAAAGAAAGGGGGGTGTATAACGAAGTTACTATATTTTTAGGAGAATGGTACGCAATCCGGGTTAACTTTCTTATTTTACGGGCTATTAACATCATTATTTTTCGTAAAATATAATTTAAATATTCTAAACTCAATTCTATAAAATATTCCGTCGCGAAAAGCGGGGAAATCGGTTTTCACATAGTCCGTAGTTTTCGCGCGGTACCAGTAGAACGTCGCGATCCCCGTCGCAAAGCGGTGCGCGTGAGGTCCCCACCTATCGGCCGGCCGATGACGCGATCCCCACTACTCGTCGAGCTAACAAAACCGGGCCGCATCGCGCTAAACAGGCAGAATCCACCCGGGCAGTGTTGCCACTGCTACCCCGTTCGGGGCAGATCTAGCCCTTTTTAATACAATTTCGCTCTCTCGCTCCCCTCGAGCATTTCTACCCCGCTCCCAAAATATCAGCTATGAAAATAGTTAATTATGCAGAAAAATTCCATTCAATACTTTTAAAAAAGTGAAACAATCAAGAGTCTAGACATTGCCTTTAACTTAGAATATTATTCATAGGTCTTTAAAGACAATGGTCTAGATTGCGGTTGCCATAATAAGACATTTTAGAAAACGCGCGTCGATATTATCGATCGATACTGACTTGGTAACATTGATCGGTCACGCAAGGATTCTTGATTATCGTGATCGTGATTCGCCTGCGAATAGCGTGACATGAATCGTTAATGTACTGAACTTTTTCTGCCATTTTTGGTAATTTTTTTAGTTGACTTGTCAGGTCGATTTTGCCATTTTTGCCTCAGAAACACACAAATTGAGTATTTTTACGTCATTTTTTTTGGCGTTTTTTATTGGCGGAAACCTAATAGTAATCAACTGTCATGCGGGTCAGTGGAGTGAATACGGGGCTAAGTGGGGCAAAAAAGTGTATAAAAATAGTAAATATTATGTTTGCAAAAATAAATTTTGTTAAAAATATGTGTTATTTTTATAAATATTCCAGTGGCATAATGAGGTTAAAAAAAGGTTTCACTGTCCCGTTGCAGTTGATTAATTTTTTATCGTTCTACTAATATTTCGGTAATTTTTTAGAAGACGTGTTGTCGTTTTTTCCTAAGAAATACATAAATTGAGTGTTTTTACGTAATTTTTAGACGTTTCGTATTTGCGGGACAATGGAGTGGGTGCTGGGTAGGGTAAAAAAGTGTATAAAAATAGAAAATATTGAATTTTCAAGACGAATTTTGTTACAAATTTGTGTTTCTTTTATAAATATTCCAGTGGCGTAACAAGGTTAAGGAACAGAGCTCCACTGCCCCTTTGCAGTTGTTTAAATTTTTATCATTCTACTAATATTTCACTTCGCGCATGGCCCTCCGCTCGCTCCGGGGGCGCAACCAAACAAAACTAACCCAAGGCATTCCCAAAATGAAAAAAAAACTGAATTGATACTGTCATAAATTTTAGTCTATTTTATTTTTTTGACACGAAAGTGTGAGTTTCCGCAAAGCAACATGTAATGTACTACACTTCTATAGATCAGTTGCATGCTTAGGCTTAGGTAACATCAAAATTCAAAAACTAATCTGACACGTTTTCTAAAAAATTACTGTTCGCAATTTATGTGTGGAAAAAACATTGTAGTGTGCTAAAACTGTAGATTTATTAAGTCCAACGTCAAACTCTTTAGTGATTAGTGAGTTCCATGGGAATTTTTAGATTTATGCTAATGCTAACGCAAAATTTGCGACTCCTAACTGAAAAATAGTGAATAATATAGAAGTCTAGCTGCACCAGAATTGATTCGCGCATGATGAAACGTTGACTATTTCACTTCAAGCAAAGTCCTCCGCTGGCTTCGCTCGCTACGGGGGCCCAACCACCAAGAACTAACCCAAGGTAACCCAAGGCATGCCCAAAATGAAGAAAAAAAAACATTTTTCAAACATAACCTTAAAAAAATAAAAACATATCTCTCACCTCTGACGGAAATCGAACCCAGGCCGTCATATCACAAGCAAAGCGTACTAACTACAGCGCCATCAGGCTTGCTGAAAAAAATCTTTTTGCCAAATGTGTGTCAAAATCTGAGCATGCGTGAAGCTTCGCAAACGATATCCATTCTCGTGCAGCTAGACGCTTCTTTAGCTTTAATTTAATCTACCCCTCACCGACCCAATTCTACCCCTCTATTTTACGTTAATCTACCTCGAAAAAAAGTGCCCGGGTTTTCGAAGCAGAAGTCGCCAGCCACCAGCCAGCCAGCCGCCTAGCCCATACCGGACCAGAGGACAACCACTGCCGCCAATCTAAGCCGCTCAGCCTAAACCGGGCCGTTGCCGCCTTTCTTGTACGTCTTCACTGCTACTGCATAGGTACTAACGTAGGTACTACGCATTCATCTGTATACTCTTTCTCTCTCTCACACACACACACTCTCTCTCTCCCTCACTCACATTACACTACGGCGCAGTGGCGGCTCGCGGCTTTGAAAAGTGGGGAAGAGCTACCGACATCGACAGAAGGAACAGCGCCCAAATTTTTGGGGTACACGCCCAAACTGCCAAAATTATTTAATAATTATTACCGGTATTTTTTAAGTAAAGCATTAAAAAATAAAATATATTCATATTGTATTAGCAACAAAATGATTTGTTGCTATAATACAAATCACATGTCTACGAAAAACACACTAAAACTAGAATATATAGAAAATATCTCTTGTATAATAGTATAATGGATCAACCGTGGAATGTAAATAAAAAATAATTCCAAGAATTCACGGCGGAATGTCCCCTAATAAACTCGCAATAAACGAAACAACGTGCTTTCGCGTTGATCTGGAAAAGGAAGTGCTACACGCCAGCTCTTCCAATCATTGCAAACCAAACAAATGTACGACCATTACGACGTCATCGTTGTCATGGCAACCAACTAGTTGCGCTTATACTTTTGATGACTCGACGGCTCTCGAGCGATACCTCTTCCTTAAAGGTCTACACAAATGATAATGAGATTGTCACTGCTATCGGCACGTACGCGAAACGAAATAGACATTTTCATGTGTGTTAACCTCTGTTCTATTCGATAGTGGAGTTAACGGGCAATGTGCAGGTGGCGAGATTCTTGTTCTTGTATCATGAAGCTTTGATTTTAATATTTGAAAATAATTGAATTATTAGTTATTAGGGGAGTAACGGGAAACAGATTATTCATAAACTAAGAAAATTTTATCATTGAATCTTAAACTATATTATTTTACTGATGAATGAATTAATTGTATTTTTTTAACCCTTAACCACCCGGGTCCGGTCAAGGTGACCGCAACGTGTTCCCAAAATCATTGTATCTCCGTAGTGTTCTCCCCACCAACATTATGCATCTAGCTAATCCTTTAATTTACTTAGGTCACGGGTAGGTTAGTATATTTTTGTCGATAGCATTTGGCGCACGTGTTCAATATCCCTTTATATTATTTGAGCGGTCACGGTGACCGGACCCGGGTGTTTGTGAAATGTGTGATGAGGCAAGTCCGTCGCGGTTAGTGTGTTATATGGATAAAAATTTTGAAGGAACTGTTCTAAAATGGTACGAAGATGATGAAGGAAGTGATGTGGACCTAAGTTGTGCTGAAGAAAGCGAGCATGACTCATTCTCAGAGTGTTCAGATAGGGAAGATAGTGATGGTGGCGAAATAAGTGGAGACGATACACAGAATATTTTTATTATAATACTATGATATCCTTGTGGTATCGAAAACATATAATTTATTTTTAATTATTTGTATAAGATAATAATTGATAATAATTATAGCATACATCTAAATATAAGTTTGTAATCAGTATATCGAGAAAATTTTAACTCCTATATATAGATGTTGCATTTTTTAGAAGTTTATGATAATATGTTGGTTCTTTTTTATTGTAGTATTATTGGATCCTTGTAGTATCGAAAAAATTATATTTAGTGTTTATTCTTAGTATAAGATGATAATTATAACAAAAAACATCCAAAGAGCCTCAAAATGGTACATTTTGTATAGCTAAAAAGCTAATGTTTCTGTTTCGAGTTAAAAACTTTAAAGACTGTCATGTGTAGTTTTGCTGTGCACTAATATTTCTAACAAACATATATATATGTCACTATACAGACTTCGAATGCGAATGTTTACGAAAAAACAGTGTAGAAAGCAGCGGTCACTGTGACCGGTGCCGGGGATTTATGTCACTACATTGAGACCCGGGTGGCTAAGGGTTAAATTACATTTTCTTGAGGAAGTGGCACTTCCCCTACTGGGCAAATACAGTTTCGTCCGCCCGTCTGACTCAATGGTCAAATTTTAATGTGAAGAAACTCTTTACCTGAATATGCACACTCTCGTCCGGTGCCAATTTTCGATAACATACATTTTCGTCCGCTCCCCTGCAGGTAGTTTGAAATATATTACTAGGTACTTATAATAAAACACGTAGGTACATCAAGTTGGCAAATAAAGTTTATTACCTCAACTATAATTTTAAAAACTATAATAATGAGAAGTTAATTTTACATTTTGTAACATAGAAATTTGCTTATTATTAAATTTTACCATATTTTCTTGTAAAAAATTTTCTCTTTTTGCTTAGACGTTTGGAACCATTTATACTCTGCATCTGTGTGATAAAGTTCAAGTGTTTCCAAAAATACAAATATGTTTGGATGGCTAAAATTAAAACATTTACTTAAATTTGAGTGGAATGACTCGCACGTATTTGTAGTTCTTTGGCTGGAAGCTGCTCTCGCGGCCCATATCTCAGGTGGAAATAATGAACTGTCATCTATATGATTTTCTACCAGATAGTCGGCAAATTTTACCAACTGCTGATTGTCGGGTTTCATTTAATTTAATCCAAATGCAATGCATTATCCCACATTTTCTGGATCTGTAAAGAAATATTAATTAGAAAACATAACATAGCAGAATAATATTTGCCTAAGAAAAGAAGACTAACCCAAACTAACCCACACTTTCTGGATCGGTAAAGAAACATTAATTAGAAAACATAGCAAACATAATATAGCACAATAATATTTACCTAAGAAAGAAAGACCAAAACAATATCCAATCCACTTTCCTAGTTCGGTTCTCTCCCTGTAGTCCCTTGCTAATCCTAGAGCTTGTATTTTTCTCCACCAAGCTTGACTGAGTTGAAACCGACAGCCTATAATTTTCACATTATTCCCAACTTCTACATTTATTTAAAATATATGTGAAACAATTTGCATATGAGTTTGTTGACTTATCTTTTAACAGGCAAAATACAAGGGGAGTATAATATCCATTGTGGCATCCGTAAATGGTAAACACCTGAAGAAAATGCTTTGGTGCATATTTGAACGTTCCATCCATGAAAATGCGGGTACACGCGCACAAATGTTTCATATTGGTTTCGCATGAAAATACTACTATATTTGACACAGAATTATTGACTAATAAAAAATCTTCTCCCCTGTTCGTGATAATCGGCATGATCCTATCTAGAACATGGTGTAAATCAGCAGAAGACTTGGGCAACGTAGGAAACATTTTTCTTCTTATACCCGAAACACTTCTTTCACAGAATGTAAATCTTCCACAGTTAAACAGTCGTTCTGATGGTCTTTCAAAGCAGACTGAAGTATTCGTTTTGGTTGGAGTTCTATATCCTCTGACGCCTTGCGTTTTGCCGAAACTGTAACGAAGTGTTTTTGTAACTCAGATGCACTTAATTCCGCATGACAATGTGCCAGGTTACACTTCGATATCACTAATTCTTCGCCAACAGTATATAAATCCGCCTTACATCTTGGAATTCTGCATCTCCACTGAACAGGTTATCCGCGTAATTAAATTTAAAATTATATACAATTAAACACACTTTTCCGCGTTTAGAAACGCTTTTTTGAAGCTTTACACTTTCCATGTACGTCAATCGTTCGGTAAATGAAAATGAAATGCAACCCTCAAGTACGAGATCGACACCCCATCAATCTAAATAGTGCCTTTTTTATGGCATGACCGCAATTCAAATTACGATCAATTTTACCTGCGTTACCCTCGGACAAAAGTGTATATTTGATATTTAAGACACCGGACGAAAGTGTATCACATAATTTATGCAAAAAGGGATAGCGGACGAAACTGTAGATTCCCCCCCTACTTCCGCTGAATAGCCGCCACTGCTACGGCTGGTTTGTGTCTAGTCCGACCAGTCTCACTGTTGGGGAAACACCCCAACACGTGTAGAAACTATCGTTTTTCACCGTATAGTTTGGTGAGAACACCCTGTATGTATGTAGAATGAATGAGCCGTAATTAAACACAAAATAGATTTATTTCACCCCGGGTACAATCCAATTTGTACATTTAAATCAGCAAATGTCACGCTTTTCAAAACCCCTTAGTCCAACCCTAGACGGACGATCCCTTAGTTCGAACCTGTAAACCAAGTACTGTCAGTATAACAGGTTACAATTCAGCAACTCTTCATACGTAAAGGAAAACGTTTGTAATCGTTTTCAAGTTAATGTATTTTTGTCTCCGTCAGTCTTGTAAACAGCAGTCTGTCAAAGAAAGAAAGAAGATGTTCCCCCTCTCAGATAAAAACCGACGCCGAGTTTTCCCGCGTTATGGTCCCTCCCGAAAGATCATAGTTCAGTTCAGTTAAGACGTTCGCTTAAATAGCAGTAAAACGTGCTGTTCTCCGGCCAAAGGTCAAGTTCCTTTTTGGGCCAATTTCTCTTGTATGCACGAATATTAGAAAATATTTCGTGCACCTCAGTTATCTTTGTCCAAGGTTTGGACAAAGACCTCCTTTGTGCTTGTTAAAAGCAATTCTTCGAAGTTAGAAACGATAGCATCCCCGTTCCCGTTGGAACATAAAATGGCGGAAGGCAGACTGACATTCCTGGTCGAATTCCTGTAAAGCAAGGCAGGTAAAGCAGTCGAAGGGACAAGGTATGCTGTGTGAAAGTTACTAAGTTGAAGACGAAGTCTTAAAATAATAAAGATAAAAACTAATTTCTAAATCAAACAATCAAGACGCTTCAGTAGACATTTTTAAATTTAAGAAACCTTTTGTAATTTTAGTTTTATACTGGAACGAATGATGAGTGATTGAAAGTTTTAGTCTAAGAATTGTATATATATTTTTTCTACTTAACAAAGAAAACATAGTCTGTTTATCTCCATTAAATTTAAATGCAATTTACACCTGCATTATTAAATTATATCAATACCGAATACATGTTTCAGTTTCTCTCACCACCCTATGTTATACTGTTCATTAAAAGTGGTTAATTAGAATACCACACCCTTCTTTATGGTTTTAAGCAATAATAAAAATATTTGTTTATCCCGACCACTCACCTTTTCTCTCTCTTTGTGCTCTACGCCGGTTTGTGTTCTCAGTCCGACCGGGCGCTATCTATACACTCTCTCTTTTTTCTCTCTCTCTCTCTCTCTCTCCTACACTACGGCTGGTTTGTGTTATCAATTCGACCAGCCTCACCTTTTTCTCTCTCTCTATGCTATACAGCGGTTTGTGTTCTCAGTCCGACCGGGCGCTATCTTTACAAGCTCTATCTCACACATACCCTACCTGCCATCCTTCCTTATCTTGCCTACCGCCTCGGCGTCGCCGTAAAATCGTAATACCGAAGTAAGACCGGAAAGCAATGACATGTCCGCGCACGCACCATCCGGGATTTATATTCCATGTAGGTATGCAGGAAGCGTCGTCAGGTCATTTATTACTGTTAATGTTATCGTTCAATCCTTATCGCCATCGTTTCATGTTTCCGCCAATCTTCTACGCAATAGGCCGTGTGTATCCACATCCGGCAGGACCATGTCAGAAGAAGGTATTTTGAACCGCTGCCTGTCGGACCGTTGATCGAGTGTCTGGTAATTGGACTCGCGTATACCGTAATCAAAGTAGCTTTACCGTAGCAGTACCGTTTCTAGCAGTTTGATACCGCGGCGCTGTCTCTGTTCTCTAAGTTGATGTCATACCGTTAAGTTTCGCATACCATAGCATACCCCCCCC
>MU189830.1:219-23973 GCA_016904865.1 Pissodes strobi | reverse complement strand
CCAGGCTGGAGAACACCAAAGTACAAAGTCTGGAGCTGATCAATGACAGTTTGTGACAAGAGGGGCTGCATTGTATTGGCTGGCAGGAACGTCAGATTGGTGAGAGGAGTTTGATTACGGGGAGTGACGCCCCCGCCATTCCGAGTTGCCATGGGATATGGCGCATCAAATCCCATCGTCCTCCCCCAGGCTGGAGAACACCAAAGTACAAAGTCTGGAGCTGATTAATGACAGTTTGTGACAAGAGGGGCTGCATTGTATTGGCTGGCAGGAACGTCAAACTGGTGAGAGGAGTTTGATTACGGGGAGTGACGCCCCCGCCATTCCGAGTTGCCATGGTATATGACGCATCAAATTCCATCGTCCTCCCCCAGGCTGGAGAACACCAAAGTACAAAGTCTGGGGCTGATCACTGGGGAGTGATCCAACAAACTCCATTTTTACCCCTGTCAGACTAGGGACCGCCAAAGGAATGAGTCTGAGGCCGATGCTTCGAGTGGAAGCGGCCCTAGGCGGTTGATGCCTAAGCCTAATCGCATCGTCCGGTGAAAGACCACCCCACCAGAATTGGGAAGCGCTAAGTGGTTTTCCCAAATCACGTTCCGCTTCCGCGCTGGTGGTCCCGGGTTCCACAGTAGGGATATATGGACATGATGGTGCTTCCAGGATCAAAATATTCCGGAAGTAAACTCCCCGGCCATTCGGATCTCCGGGCGCTGGGTGGCCCTGGGAGCCCTTCATTCCGCATTTCACAGACAGCAAAGATATCGAACCAATTTAGAATAGATTTCTGCAACATAAGAGGCCTAAATACAAACATAAATTCGGTACACCAACATCTACAAGCAAATAGATCACACATATTAGCCCTTACAGAAACACAAGTATGTTCTACAACAACAACAGTGAACTACCTCTATCCTGGTTACGACTTACATGCCCGATTTAGATATAAGTTCGGAATATGCCTTTTTGTCCGAAGCTACCTTTCATGTCACCGCGAGGAAACACTCGAACCGAACAACCTTGACGTCATATGGCTCAAGTTCACCGCCAAGAGATTAACCAAGTTTATATGTTGTCACTATCGCCCTCCGAGCGATAGAGCCTTCCAAAGCTTTTTCTCAACACTAGCTACCACTTTTGACTCAATACAGGTCGATCACCCCAGTTCAGAAATAATCGTTCTGGGAGACTTCAATGCCCACAACACCAACTGGCTCAAACATCACAACAAGACCGACAGCTGCGGGCTTACTCAACTTGTAGACGAACCAACTCGAATCTCAGAGAGGGGCGAATTCGCCGCCCTCCTGGATCTTTTTCTGACCACCAATCCTGACCAGTACAAGGTTACAGTTGGTCCGCCATTAGGTACCTCCGACCACAAACTTTTTACAACGGTTTGTGAATTGCCACTCATACAGAAGGATCCACCATTGCCTCGCAAAATCGGGCATTACAGTTCTGCAAACTGGGACGATTTAAGGCAGTTCTACCTAGATGTTCCTTGGCTCGACGTCTGCTTTGCCACTGACGACCCGTCAGACTGCTGCGAAGAGATCATGCAAGTAATCTCCTCAGGAATGGAAGCATCCATCCCAAATTCCATCAAGTTACCATCAAAAGGAAAGCCCTGGTTCGACAAAAGATGCGAAATAGCTGTTGGAAGGAAACAGCAAGCCTATAAGTACTGGCAGCAAAATCGGACCGCTGAAAATCGCGATTATTTTATCGAAGCGAGAAACGAGTGCAAGCGTGTGATCGACGAAACTAAGGACAAACACAATCAAAGGATCAGAAATAAACTTTTGCAATGCCCCAGTGGTTCCAGGAATTTCTGGTCGGTAGCAAAGGCAGTAAGTAACAACTTTACAAAAACGTCTCTCCCACCTTTAACGGACGAACGTGGCATCACGGCGACTACAGCCAAGGAAAAAGCAAACATGCTCGCCAAAATGTTTTCATCGCACTCTACCTTAGACGTTCCCCAAGGCAAGACTCTCCCCACCATACCGAACATCAACACTACCATGGCAGAAGTCAAGTTTTCTCACCGTGATATTCGCAAAATCCTTGAAGAACTAGATACGCAAAAGGCATCAGGACCGGACGGAATACCTGCCATCGTGTTAAAGAACTGCGCCAACGAACTAACACCCGTTTTTTCCAGGCTTTTTTCTCTGCCTTACGGAAAAGGGATTTACCCATCTTCTTGGAAAGTCGCTCGAGTGCAACCTGTTCCAAAAAAGGCAAGAAAACCACGCCCTCAAACTATCGCCCAATTGCCTTGCTTCCAATAATCTCCAAAGTCATGGAACGTGTAGTCAACCAGCAACTACTCAAGTACCTCGAGAGCATCAGAATAATCAGCGATAATCAATACGGCTTTCGCAAAGAGAGATCGACAGGAGATATATTGGCCTATGTCACTCATATATGGAGTAGGGCAATTGAAACCTACGGAGAGTCTCGAGCGATTGCGTTGGATATTTCAAAGGCATTCGACAGAGTTTGGCATGACGGACTGCTCAACAAACTGCCGTCCTTGGGACTTCCGGCCTCTCTCTGCAGCTGGCTGGCCAGTTTCCTTAAGAACCGATCCCTACACGTTGCAGTCGATGGACACATCTCGGACACATTCACCACGCGGGCGTGCCTCAGGGCGCAATACTTTCACCAACTCTGTTCCTCATCTATATTAATGACCTGCTGATCGAAACGAATAATCCTGTTTACAGTTTTGCAGATGACAGTACCCTTGTCTCCCACTTTAGATCAGAAAAACCCTTACCAGCGACTGAGACTCATCACCGCAGACAGGAGCAGATTACAGCAATTAATCAAGACCTGGAGAAAGTTCAAACTTGGGGCGACCGAAATTTGGTCCAGTTCAATGCAGCAAAGACCCAAGCAGCAAAGTTTACTAAGAGGGCCAATACAGCGGGCCCTGACGTCATTATGGTAGGATCGACCATTCCTTCATCCTCGTCAATCAGGCTGCTGGGTGTCTCGGTCAACAGCAATATGTCATGGCATTACCATGTTGCTAACATCGCAAAATCAGCCTCCCAGAAGCTTGGTGCGCTATTTCGCAACAAAAATCTCTATACACCGCAGCAGTTGCTCTTGCTATACAAAGCGCAAATAAGACCGTGCTTAGAATATTGCTCACATATCTGGGGTGCCGCACCAAAGCATACCTTAAGGCTGCTGGATTCCATTCAGAAGAGGGCTGTGCGTCTCGTCGGCGATCCGGAGTTGACCCGGAATCTGGATAGTCTGGAACATCGCAGACATGTGGCCGAGATGTCTCTGTTTTACAGATACTTTCACGGCAGATGTTCCCAGGATTTGGCCCGCATAATCCCGCCCCTGGCAACTCCTGTCAGGCAGTCCCGACAGACGGCAGGAGCGCACCAGTTCGTCGTACAACTAGAAACACTTAGAACATCGCTTTACCAGAACTCCTTTGTCTGGCGCACTGCATCACTGTGGAACTCACTTCCAGTACATCTGTTTCCCACTAATTACAACCTACAAATATTCAAGAACCGTGTCAATCAACATCTTCGCACACACACCGCTCGTCGAGCGCCATAGGATCTCCCTTTAGTCTGTGTGCCACTGCCAAAAAAAAAACATAAACGTATCAGAAAATGCTAGGTTTGCATCATTATTGTTGTTGAGTATATCTTCCCAGCTTTCACTCATGAGAAGAGATATGAAGTATCTTATGTTTTCCTCTGAAAATGATCTAGATATTGTAGATCCATCTGTGGCTTTGACATTATCACCTTCACTAACCAATCTAAACTCAATACCCAAATGATCTGATAATCCAGTGTTAAAAACGTTAATTTTAAACTGACCATCAAGGTTTATGAATTACGGCTATATCTAGTTGGCTCCGAATTCAACGCCCTAAAGTTCTACGAGCCCAACATGTCAGTCAACCTCATTTTGTTTAACATCGTTACAGCCCCAGTCAACATTCAAATCTCCCGATACAATTACATTTGCGGAAGTTCCGTTAAGATATTGCAGTATATTTTCCAATTTGGTCATAAATATGTCCAAACAGGCTCCAGGGGAACGATATACACTAATAATAAAATATTTGTTATTGTTTACTGTAAATTTACCAACACAGTGTTCAAAATGCTGTTCTATATTACTGACCTTAGTGTCGACTGACATTAATTTAAAGTTTTTACCATGTAATAACATTGTGCCCCCGCCGCGCATAGACTCCCGGCTGGAACTAGCACACTTATACAAATTTTCCAGCTCATAGACCTTCATTTCATCAGTTGCCAACCAGTGTTCACAGATTGATACTATATCATATTGATTTTGGTTGACAAGTTGCTCGAGTTCTAGGTGCTTTGATCGAGCGCTCTGCATATTCAACTGTATTAGGCTAATTGTACCTGTCGAGGTTACCTCTCCTTAGCGGATATCTTTGGTTCCAGGATTGATATTTGTTTTGGTACTTGTTCCCTCCGCTTCTTGTTCGTGTATCTCGAAAAAGATAGTTTCTTACCTCGATACCTCTTGGCCAGACGGCTGGATTTAGAAGTTCCTGTTTTTGGTCGACGTCAATTCCAAGTTTAAATGAATTAAATAGGTTGTGCTTGTTTGGAATCAAATATTTGACAGGTATTCAGATAGATCTTTTGCCATATATGTTGTTCTATATTTGTAGACAAACAGCCAGCATTTCTGCTTTGCTGCTGCGTTTGCTCCATTTCGTTGGTACCTATTATCTTCGAGCTGTTACGGGACTCCGTTCCCATGCCTATTACAGCAGCCATTATTCTGGCCTAATTTTTTCCATTATTTTTTATATTAGTATTTCTGAAAATTGGGATAGATTTTTATTAGCTTGCTGCGATTCCTTCAAAATGCAATTTTCTTCAAGAGCTATTTTTAATTTGTCAATTTCTAAGTTAACCTTTTTAATATCGCACACAGACTTCTCGTTTTCTTTCTCTAACGCTTCAATTGAGACTATCATGCCTATATTTAGGGATGTTAGGTCGACAATTTCCCTGGATAATTTGTCATTAATTTTTGCTGCTGTTAAATTTTCATTCAAAAGTTTCCCATTGCATATCTCCATTTCCTTTTTTTTTCATCCTGAAGTTCCTTGATCCAGTTATTTAGTTTGTTAAGCTGTGATGTATATTTGTGCTCGGCCTCGGTAACGTCCTCCTCAAATATTTGGCTATTGCGTTTTATTCTTGTTATATGATTATCTCTTTCCTTAACAGCTTCATGTAATTTCTCGATTTCAACTTTAAATTGTTGGTCCTTTTCTTCATCTTCAGCTGCCTTTCTTTTACATGTGTCTGAGCAGTAGATTTTGTACCCTCCGATCTTCCGCGTTTCATGGACACGTTCTAGGCAGCTAGCGTGGAAAATTCCGTGGCAGACGACACAACAAAAGTTTGCGAATTCTTTATTTTTGCATGTTCGCCACATATACAAAAGGAAAATCATATGCCACTCAACGAGCGGTTCGTGTGCGGAGAAGATGGTGGACGTTGGACTTGAAGCGCTGTAGGTTGTAGTTTTCGGGAAAGACGTTACTCGGAAGTCCATTCCAGAGAAAGGCAGGCCTCCAGGCAAAAGAGTCCTGCAACAGGGACGTCCTAGGTGTTCGCAACTGAATCATATGTTGATGAGCAGCTTGTGCCTGACGGGTGTTTCTGTTTGGCACGACACCTTCCGTAGTAGGATCGATAGTAAAGAGATAGGTCTGCCACTTTTCTTCGATGTTCAAGGCTATCAAGGTCGTTAGTCAATTCTGGGTCATCCACAAGACGGACTGATCTCCTCTATATGGAGTCCAATATCTTGAGCAAGTGTTTGGGTGCCGAGCTCCACACATGGGAACAGTATTCCAGAGATGGTCTTATCTGGGCTTTATAGAGCAGTAAGCGCTGAATGATGAGATGTATACAACTGTTTTGCTCTATAGAGTGCTCCTACCTTTTGTGCTGCTGCCACTGGAGTCCGCGACATGAATGAGGATATAAGGGTGCTGTCGTCCGCAAAGGTGTAAATAAAATTTTTCCTGTCTAAGTGATCGTTGATATAGAGCAGAAACAGTGTGGGAGATGAGGAACTCCGACATTGATTTTAAATTCCTCCGAGAGATGTCCATCAATACCAACTCGGATGCTTCGATTCCTTAAGAAATTGGAGAGTCATAGAAGCAGTGCTGGTGGTAGTCCGTATGTTGTCAATTTGCTTATCAATCCGTCATGCCACAACCTATCAAATGCTTTGGATATGTCGAGAGCCACTGCTCGAGATTCGCAGTAGCTCTTGATGGCTTTGGTCCACAGGTAGGTCATGTAAGTCAGGAGACCTTCCGTTGATCTGTGCTTGCGGAAGCCATATTGTAGATCGCTTATGATTCCTGCCGATTCGAGATATTTTAAGAGCTGTTCGTTGATCAGTTTCTCCATGACTTCTTAAAACCTGGTGGACCTTTTAAATGATCTCTAACGGTTTCTCGTGGAATTTTGTATCAAACGGAGCAGGCTTTCATGCTAATTAGATCATATCTTAATAGGTTAAGTGAAGGACGGAGTGTACCTTTTCTAATATACTTGCGTGGCATTATTCTGAAAATAAACACTTGACTGTGCAATTACCCGCGTAAATTTAAAATTGTGAATCTGCCCCAACAGGATGAGGTGCATTTTCCCTATGTGTTTTTTTACACGAGTAAACTGCACCACCCCTCATCATTAGAACAGTAACAAGTATAACCTCAAATTTCTTCGATAAGATTTAAGGCTTATAAGTTGTAAAATTAGTAATTAGCTTGCCAAAATAATACACCTACTTTTTAGTTTGCAACGGGTCACTTAAAAATTAATCGGTAACGATGTCCCTTGTCGCTAAACAGCTAAATTATACTAAAAATTACAACTGTCATATGCAAAAATTTGTTGACCGCGCATGTAATAGGTTGTGACTGGTAGCAAAAAGATACTACCTGTACTTTCTCTTGATGATTGGCTAAATAAAAGGCTTTAATACTGCTAACGTTGATTGTATTCTAATTTCCCTAATGTTAACAGCAAAATAGACCGTGCCTGGCCGACGGGAGATACCAGACGAAAAAATAACATCCCGAGATTCCTATCGTCTCTCTGTCCGCGCGGTTGCCAACTTTTTAATAGAGATCACTTGCGGAGTAAAGTTTATTTCTTAATTTAACGTTCCGCGACATACCGCCGGCCTTGAAAGATTGTCTTTCAAAAGAGCTAACTTAATACTACATTTTAACAAATATATCTTTCGTTTTCTGAGGATTTACAGTCAAGAAATGGTAGAGCTAGTTACATTATTCTACCCACATAAAAACAAATGTTTGAGTAAATCATTGTTCAACAACTGTTCACATGATCCGTGGCTATAGGATCTACAGGAAGAATGCACAGCCTTTGAACAGCTCGCCGAAACACTCCAGTTGCGGTGCGAACACTGACGACGCGAACTAGTCCGTCTGGTCCTGGATGGACGTTGACGACCCTGCCATGCTTCCATTGTAGCGGAGCAGTACCTTCGTCCTTCAGCACCACCATGGTTCCCAGCTCGATATTGTCCGCCATTTGCTGCCACTTAGATCGTTGCTGCAACGTGCATAAGTACTCTGCTGCCCAACGGATCCATAGGTGCTGGACCATTTGTTGTAGCACATGGTAGTGGTTAAGTCGGTTTGTAGGAATCTCGACGATGTTTCGCTGTGGCAATGCATTTAGGGAGTCTCCGATGAGGAAATGGCCAGGTGTGAGGGCCTGGAGATCGTTAGGATCGGAGGAAAGGGGTGTAAGCGGCCTAGAATTAAGTACCGCTTCAACCTGTGCGAAAACCGTTGTGAGATCCTCAAAAGTAAGAGGTTTATTGCCGATGATTCGAATTGTGTGATACTTCGCGGATTTTATCGCGGATTCCCACAACCCCCTTTGGTGAGGCGACCCACCTGGAATGAACCGCCAATCTATACTACTTTGTAAACAATAATTCTTGACAGTCTTATCTGCCTGAACTTTAGTTAATTCTTCCTGAATTCTTGATAATTCATTGTTAGAACCGACAAAATTGGTAGCGTTATCTGAATAAATTCGCTGACATAATCCGCGCCTAGAAACGAACCTTTTTAAACAGTTTAGGAATGAATGTGCACTTAGATCACTGCCCATTTCTATGTGAACTGCCTTTCTTGCAAAGAAAACAAACAGACACATGTATCCCTTAAAAATACACCTATTACGTAGCTTGCCATCCTTAAGATTGAACGGTCCAGCGAAATCAATTCCACAAATTGAAAATGGCCTATGAGGTGTGACTCTATCTTTAGGTAGATCGTCCATTTTTTGTTGTAAAAGGCTTGGACTAACTCTAAAGCAAGTTCGACATTTTAACAGTACACTACGGATTTCATTTCGAGCATTAATAACCCAATAAGATTGTCTAATTGCAGTTAAAATTGTCTGTATGCCAGCATGTAGTTGTTTGTGATGTTGGTCAGAAATTATTAGTCTAGTCAATATATGCTTCCGGGGTAATATTATAGGATGCTTAACCCTATACGGACTATGTGCGTGCGATAATCGTCCCCCTACTAATATTAATCCATCAGAATAAAACGGATCTAAGGATCTAAGTTTACTGGTTTTCGATACGCATTTATTCTTTTCTAGTGAAGTTATCTCAGCTGCGAACTCCTGCTGCTGAGCTATTTTAATTAGTCGACATAAAGCTTCATTCAATTCATCGATTGATAAAGATTTGCTAAAAATACGTCCCGACTCTTTACTTCTAGTTTTTCTACAAAACCTAAGACACCATGCTACTAATTTCTTTAGTTGAAAAAAATACCTTTGAGATTAAAAATTCTATCGTTTACTGTGGAAGTCGCCAGAGCCACCTTTTTATTCCTTTTTCCTGCAGACACCTTTGCAATATCCACCTGAGTTTTAGGCCAAGATTCTTGCGGATTTTCTAGCCACGCAGGATCCCTCCACCACAGCTGAGATGTATTTAAATGAGCGGGACTTGCCCCTCGAGAGATGATATCCGCAGGATTATCGGAAGGGCGTACATGATTCCATTGTTTAGAGCTGCTAAAGGATTGATTTTCTGCCACCCTGTGGGCCACAAAGACCTTCCAATTATTAGGTTCATCGGATAACCACGACAGAACTATAGTGGAGTCAGTCCAATAAGATATTCTGGCTATAGTAACGTCTAAGGCTTTAGCTACCTTGTTGATGAGGCGCGCTAATAATAAAGCACCACAGAGCTAAAGTCTAGGCAAGGATGTAGACTTGAGCGGAGCGACTCGGGATTTCGCACATAACAACCTAGCTTTAATTTCTCCACCACGGCATAGCGACCTTATATATATATATGCAAGCTCCATAGGCAAGCTCACTGGCATCGCTAAAGACATGCAACTCTAAGCTAATTGAATTGCTAACTATACACAATCTGGGAATTTTAATTTCACGAAGAGAGTTAAGTTGACTACAAAAATTATTCCACCCAGTATTTAATTCGATAAGAACTGATTCGTCCCAATCTAATTGAATTTGCCAAAGTGTTTGTAATAAAAGCTTGGCCTGAACGACGACTGGGCCTACCAAACCTAAAGGATCAAATATCTGAGCGACCTGTGATAGTATGATGCGTTTGGTAACCTTGCTAGATAAAGATTTGTTTACCTTTACCATGTAGACTAACTGGTCTTCACTAGCTATCCAAAATAATCCTAATGTTTTCTTAGCATTGTCAGAAAATAAATGCCCAACCGAATCACAGTTTGCATCTGAAAGCATTTTTGCCACCTCCACCTTGTTTGAGCACCATTTTCGAAGAGGAAAACCATATTTTTCTAATATCATTGACACAGACCTAGTAGACTCTATGGCTTCTTCTGCAGAAGGCACAACCAAAATTAAATCGTCCACGTAGAAACATTTAGCTATGATGTCGCTTATCTTGGGAAACCGGTTCTTAATATCTAACGAAATTTGCATTAAAGATCTTGTGGCTAAGGACGCAGACGCCGTGCCATAAGTGACAGTGTTAAGCCTGAAGTGCTCTAATTCTTGATTGGTCTCACGTCTCACTTCGCCAAACAATTCGCTGCAGATCACGGTGTTCAGGTATAGCTTCAACTTGCCTATACATCTTTTCAATGTCAGCCGTGTCTACAACTTCATGTTGACGGAAACGAACTAAGATGTCAAACAGCTCATCCTGTACAGTGGGGCCAACCTTTAAGGTATCATTTAATGAAACACCGCTTGACGATTTAGCGCTTGCATCGAAAACGACCCGTAGTTTGGTTGTGGTGCTATGCTCATTAAAAACGGCATGGTGAGGTAAATAAAAAACGGTATTTTGTTTGTCTATTTGCTCTAACGGAATTTTACTCATATGACCTAGGTTTACATATTCAGTTATGAAGTCTACATATTTTTGCTTAAGTGATGTTTTTTTCGCAAACTTCTTTTCTAAAGAACGAAATCTCTGAGTGGCTGAGTCTAAAGAATCACCTATCTTATTTGTATTGTTTTTAATGGTAACGATACCACAAATCTACCATCTTTATTTCTAGAATAAGTTCGCACGAAATGTTCCTCACATTCGATTTCTTCCTTAGATCGTATGGTTGCGTTTGGAAATTCCTCTAAAACCCAAAACTTTTCTAATTGATTATGTATATATGGTGTTACAAGATGACAATTTGACCTGACATCCGGACTACAACGTTTGACAACGTCATATATGGGTCCAGGTATAATCCAACCAAACACAGTTTTTTGTAAAATGGGCTTTTGTTTTCCCAACTTCACCTGCCCTATACACAACAAATCGTAAAAGACCCCCGCTCCTATTAAGATATCTATTCTAGCCGATTTATCAAAATGCGGGTCAGCTAATTTCAACTCTGGTGATATATCAAGAGTCGAGGAGGATCGAGAGGGAATGTGAGATGTTATATTGTCTAATACTAGAAATGATAGTGATGCTGTAAAGTTATTGTGAACTGATTTGATCGTAGTATTTACTTGACTATCTATTTTTGCTTGAACTTCTTTTATCCCGGACACCGGCATGTTTATTTTTGCAAATCCTAATTCTAACCGTTTGGCGAACTCCTTTGTAATAAAATTAACCTGCGACCCACTGTCTAAAAGTGATCGGCCCTTTATAAACTCTCCCTTATTATTTTGAATTTCTATAATAGCAGTTGACAAAAGAATTTGATTTGGAAAAGGTTTACTGCTATAAGAAGTAGCCGAAAGTATGTTATCTTCGTGCCCTTCGGTATTAACTACCTCTAACATTGCCTTAGCGCCGTCCTCGCTTTTATTTTGCGGTTGGATTTTAGTATCTTAGTGTAAAAGAGTGTGATGTTTTGCCCTACATATCCTGCAGCCACTTGATCTACACTCTCTTGTTTGATGACTAGAACGGAGACAATTAGTGCACAATCTTGCCTTTCTTACTGCTGCTAAACGACTATCCACGGAGAAATTTTAAAGTTTTTCATAACTATAGACATAATGTGCACCTTTGCAGAATTCACACTTAACAACCTTTGCGTCTTCTACAGCAGTATACGACCCTCTTATTCCCGAATTACCTCTACCATAAGTTTTAGTTAATGTTCTGTTGTTGTATTCTACAGTCCCCAAAATTCGAGCTTTATTTTGCAAAAAGTCGATGAAATGGTCTAGCTTTGGATTACCACTAAAATCACCTAACGATTTTTCTTCCCATTCTTTCTTTGTGTCACTATCCAATTTTCGACTAATAAAAAATACTAATAACCTGTCCCAACTATTTACAGGCTCCCCTAAAGTTTTTAATGCACGAACATGTTTATGAATGGAATCGACTAATCCTTGGATCAGTTGATGCGATTCTTTTTGGAGATTTGGTGAATCAAATAACGCTTTTAGATGTGATTGGATAATTAAAGGCTTGTTATAAAATCGTTTGATAATTAATTCTAATGATATTTGGTAATTCGCGTTAGCAACCTCTAAACACTCTAAAGTTTGTTTAGCTTCTCCTTCTAAAGAGTCAATTAAATAGTATAGTTTTTGAATGTTGTCTAACTGGGAGTTTTTATCAACTAGGGTTATAAATGTCTCAAAAAACTGAGGAAATTTGTCATAGTCACCTCTAAACTTGGGGAAACCTATTTGTAGAAGCTTAGCACTAGCAACAGGCAAACCTCCAAGGGACACATTACCCAGAGCTAATTGAGGTTCACTTTGATTCGATACTATATTGTTTTGTCTATCTATATGGCCCTTTGCTATAGCCATGCATGCAAAATACTGACGTTCAAAATCTTCATTTGCCTCCTCGTTAGATCTATCTTCATCTAATAATTCTACTTCTAATTCGTTTTGTTCATACTGATCAAATAATGTCTCTATTTTCCTAAAACGTACATTTAGTTCGTCTAGATCAAATTCTGAATTAAAATTCGATAAGAATACGGAAAATAACTTTAATTGCGATTTAATTTGTTCGCGGCGTTTAATATATCTATTTATTTTCTCATCTAATTCGACGTTAGCGGTTTTTCTACCCATTTTGTCTAAACACCAACAATGAACTAACAAGATACAAAATGTAAAGTTAAGCCAAACCAGCTTACAAGCTAAAGTTCAACCGTACGCGACCAAATTATTCTAACACGTTATTTTATATCGTGCTGTATCTCTCTAATATCACAACTTGAATCTAGTAAGCCGGCAACACCGTGATTCTATCGAGAGCCAACCGCGACCGCGCGCAGATATGGCCACCTGCTGATTAATTGTTAATGCGCAATTGCGCAATGAAAAATAGTTCCGTTGTCAGCTAATGCTAAGCGATATGTATACGCTATGAAATATGAAAGAGAGCTATTGCTACTTGCTAATATTGTTTCAGAGTAGTCTAAATAAAATATGTTTGATTGGTCTATTTCTAAAATATAACTAAATGCTAAAATTAAAAGATAGAAAGTGCAAAGAATTATTTGGCTAATTGGCAAGTCATTCCTTTGTCTAACTCGCCGCACCTGTCCAAGTTAATATTATGTCTAAATACAAATCTAATACGACTAAAAGAGACCGATTAAACCCTCTGGAAAGGACAAATTGCTAGGATACATGGACATTTGGACGGAGACTTACCCTAACATTGTACCCGCCAACCATGATAAGTCGAGACGACGTACCCTACAGACACCACCGTAATTTGCAGATATTTAGCTATTCGGCTGGATTGGACCATAAAATGGTAGCAAGAAGATACTACCTGTACTTTCTCTTGATGATTGGTTAAATGAAAGGCTTTAATACTGCTAACGTGGACTGTATTCTAATTTCCCTAATGTTAACAGCAAAATAGACCGTGCCTGGCCGACGGGACGAAAAAATAACATCCCGATCCCGAGATTCCTGTCGTCTCACTCGCGTTTAGAAATTATAATATACTTTGGCTCCTTGGCTTTCACAAGGTCAGAGTGCGCCCGCAAATAAATATGTTTTAGGTTACGTTCGATTTGTTTATTTTAGAATGGAGTAGTTTTTGATTCAAAGTTCAAAAGTGTATTTCGAAATTATACTTTTTATCTGTTGATATAGTGATTTGAGGTTATAGATATGGAATATATTCGCGGAAACACATACAAGCTGCTGTATATCCACTATAATACGGCTCTTAACTCAATTTTTAATCATTAAACTAATATTTCACTTTTCGCATGGCCCTTCGCTCGCTTCGCTCGCTACGGGGGCTCAAGAAAAGGAAACTAACCAGGTGCTAACCCAAACTGACCCAAGGCATTCCCAAAATCAGGAAAAAGAAAATTTAAAAATGCATTGCGACAATCCAATTTTACTACACCTTTTCCAACACCGATTCACACAAACAGTTATTTGCAGGTAGTATTTGTACTCAAATCCAATAGGCGAGCAGCAGTAAGATATTGGCAGGCGCACTCTGACCTTGTGAAAGCCAAGGAGGCAAAGTATATTATAATTTCTAGACGCGAGTTGTCGTCTCTCTGTCCGCGCGGTTGCCAACTTTTTAATAGAGATCACTTGCGGAGTAAAGTTTATTTCTTAATTTAACGTTACGCGACAGTGACTAAGGCTCTGACAAGTATTAGCATAACTTTTGAGTTTTAGTGGCATTGTGCAATTACTCCAAAAGTGCATTTACCCGTATAGACCCTCACTTCTAGATATAGGTTGCATTAAAATACGTAAATAGTGAATACCATTTACCTGAATTCAACAACATTTCCTGTTCATCCAAGGCCATGTTAAATGAAGTTTCCCGAGTTAGTTTGAAGAACTAGCAGTCAAACTCAATAGACCAACCTCTAACACCTGTAATAAAATAAAGCTACTACATTTAAAGTCGGTTGACAAGGCCAGCTTAATTGAATTTCACCGGTAGTTGAACCGCTTGCTGCGGAATCAACTGGGCAGCAACGAAATTTATATGGAAATCTTCAACTACCAGTCGACGCTCAATTGAATGTGACGATGTTCAATTGAGCTAAGCTTGTACAGTTGGGTCTGCATTCAGTTCATAATCCTAAGGAAAGCGGTAAATGAATTTATTGTGATTTTTGGAATATTGACAGTTATGTATTATAGGGTATCCATCTATTTTTATTAAATAAAATTCAAAAATCGTTTTTTGAATCAACACCGATAACGAACAAACAACCACACTAACCACCATTTATCAAATAAATATTTAGGAGACAAAATTAGCATGGAATAATCATATTGTCGATTTAAGTTCAATCGTTAGGTATGAAACGACCGTATGGTTTACAACGGAAAACCTTATATGTTGTGTCATTGCTTATTTCTCTTGTATTATGCCTTGAAATATTGAATATGCCACAAATCCTCTAATATTCTATTGTTTATTTAGGAGCGATAAATGTATCCTAGTTTCGCGGCGGGCATGCAAAGTAAGAGAGGTCACTTTAGAATTGATCACAGTATTTTAACCCTAGACTGATCGTGCTATCTAGATTGTGTAACAACATTGGTCACCCTGGTATGTGAGACCAGGTGTCAGTATTGATATTTCAATTATTTTTGAAGTGAAACTTCTTAACGCGCGCCGGGAGTAAAATTTGAAGGTCGCGATACGACGAGATGTCCCAAGCGTAGCCGCACGACGAGATGTCCGGAAAAGGGTTTTATTGTGATATCTTTGTTAGTTTACAAGCAAAAAATATGGGATTTGCTCTATTACCTTGTCAAGACATAAGCGAAACTTTTATGGAATATATTTTTTTACATTTAGGCCTTCCCTTTTTGTTAATGAGTGATATATTTAAAAAACTACTTTTTAACCAAATCCGTTGCGATATGTATAAGGCTAGAACGTTTAAGTTTAAGAAGTTTCACTTCAGATATGCGCACATAAGTTGGTCTTTAAAATCGCACATAAGTGTAGCATTGATTGCCTTGGTCTCTGAGACCAGGCGCCTATATTGGTATTCCAATTTTTATCTCAAACTAAGTTCAGGATATTATATTATTTATTATATTATATTATTTACAAAACACATAAACCGTATACTACTTTGGTGACCCTGGTGTGGGAGATCGTTAACCACAATTAAACTTGAACGCTGTTCTCTATTAACGGCTAACCGAAATATTTTCAACAGACACCTAACACACATCATTTGGGCAATGGCGTATTAGGCAACTACAACGTTATATTGGGCAACCCGGTCGGAGAAATAGTAGGGAGATCAGCCTAGAGTTAATATTATCCAATTGAACAAGAATGCAACCTTATGAAAATTGCATTAAAATAGTCGGTATCTATTTCAATATGAAACAAATAATTTAATATTCTAATTGAATTAGCCTTTACTTGATGGAAATCCATTTCCAATCAAAGGTTTGGTAAGTAACAAATGATATACTTTCCACACTATCCACATTCTTCGTTAACGTTGTAGCGAACCACGTTATAAATTGTAAAAATAAAAGTATATTTGTTAATTACCAAACCTAAAGACAAATCAAGCAGATAAATTCTATCCGAATTAAAGTAATAGCCAGCCTGTGGAAGCGGCATACCTTTTGTACAGGTTTGCGCAAAACACCAGTGTTTGTAAGTACAAACACAACTCGTACTGCGTTGTCCTTTCTAGGGTGTACTTTCCTACTCTATAAAGCTGCCAGTTCATAGATGCAATGCCTTTATTATATATCTTCCTTAAGAAGTGCCAGCGTACCTATTGCAGTTAGAGAAAGTTTTCCTGCATATCCATGAAGAATAATCGTTAGACCAACTGATCAAAAAACGTTGGTTTATCTGCTGCAACTTCTTAAAGACAGATAATCGGTTTGTAGAAATCCTGGCTAAGTCTTCTTATGGGACTGGTACCAATTTATTGCCATCGAAGCAGCAGTCATACGGGACGGCCGTGTTTCCGTTCTTTCGTTGGCTCTGCCGGTATTGTGTGTGTGTTTTGTTTTGATTTGTTTTTATATTCCGTTTTGTTCCGATATCGTGTCGACGTGCTAGTTTACGCTTTCCTGTTTGACTAAAATTGACCTTGTTAAGGTGCTATTGACCTTTACCTCTATTTAAAATTATTGAACTTCAAACTTACTGCGTGGTAACTTTCACTGTGCGTGTGCTCCTGATTAATTTATAGTTTCTGTTTTGCTATTGGTTCCTGTTTAGACAAACTTGACTTTGTTTAGCTGCCATTGACTTTTCTTTAAAATCATTGAACACTAATATTCGAAATGGCAGAAAAGGATAAATATAAACTTCGCTGTAGTGGGGAGTGTAGCCGGAATTTTTGTAGTATGTTGGATAAGGCAACAACAAAGGTGCTCTACCAACAAAAGTACCACAATATTAGATTTTTCTGTAGTGTTTGTAACTCTCATACGTTAAAATATCTTCACGACAAGGTGTCACAGCTACAAGAATCGCAGATCTCTCTGGAAAACGTCGAAGCTCTGGGAACCTGTCTAAAGAAGAACAATGATCTTCTTCCAATCATATCTGAAATTTACGACACCTTGTGTAACCATGACTCCAAATGGAAATTTTTATACAAAAAAATAGGTGACATTCACAGCCTCCATACCAGATTCTCTGATAATAAACAAGAATCTTTATTCCATTCGATCAAGGAAATGAAGCAAGATAATATTCAACCTGTCATCTATTTTTATGGACAATCATGATGAGTATGTTAAAGTTCAGATTCACGACTCATCAAAGGACGAGTTATTGAAGGAAATGAGCGATATGCGAAAAAGTGTAAATCAAATGGCACTCACGATAGAAAAGTTGGCTGCCAAAGATAAGGCAATTATCAGGAGTAATCCACCAACAGTAAAAAAATCGATTTCAACTCAGACCGACCATACAGATAACTATGACAGTGAAGTAGTTATTACTTCTCCTAAAGTCATTGCTCCCACACGTCACATATCCCCCATAAAAGAAGACTGGCATTATGTGGTATTGTCCATGATCCCACCTCCTTATACAGCAAACCAGCTTGCACGCTATGCTAAAAACTTGGAACTATTGACTTTATCCGATGATTTCCAATGTTGAAGAATAAGGACTATTCACACTCCGATTTCAAGATTGGTATGCAGAAAAAAGCCACCTAAATCAGCTTAAGGATATAAGTATGTGGCCGCCGGGTACTTAAATAGTCACTGAAAATTCACAACACCCTTAAAGGTATCGCCGCCTGCAGCAAGTATTTCGTCCACTGTCTATCAACATTTTGTACCAGGCACTTTGGATGGCCGAAGCCTACCACCACGCTCTGACTCAACGTCTGTACATATACCTGGAGGGATGAGGTCTGGCGCTGACAGGGAAGCTTTGGCTGCCTGTAAGTCTCTTGCTCTAGAGAGTTCGGAGGTTGTTGTGGAGAGAAGTGTGAAGAGGGATAGTGGGCCGGATGACTTCACCTATAGTGCGGCTGTCGCGAAATTCGGATGCGGCTAATGGACGTTATTTGCTGGCTAGACTAAGGGACCCCTCCATATTAAAGGCTCTACGGCTGTTCCTTGCTCCATGACCAACCCTCCAGTGTGTGTTTTGAAGGGCACACCAACATTAGCATCAAATTAGCTCTAGCTTCGGAGGGATTCCTTGTGACGTGGGCTTTATGCGTAAGTTATATTATCGCTTTCACGACGCCTACGGTATTGGTTCGGCTGAGGTTGAAACGGATCTCTCTGCCTTCAGGTCTTTCTTTTCATCGGACAGACTTCAACACCTTCAGAAGGTTAGGGAAAGTCAAAACAATTATTTTGCTACTGGCTCTCCGATTAGAGGGGGGAATTTTAAGGTAGATTGACGTGAACAGAGGATCAAGCACACTGAAAAATTGAATGATGGCAAGCTTAGTGTTTTTTCTATTAATATTCTGTCTTTAAAACCCAAAATAGATTTATTATTTATTTTATTAAAAGAGCTTAATTTTCCAGAAATCATTGCCATAACTGAACTTTAGTTAAATTTTGATGAGCCTGTGTTTGTCAAAAATTATACTACAATCACAGATTAGGAGTAATCTGTGCTACAGTAACTAGATTTAATAGAAGTAATTTGTGGTATGGAGGTACTATGATAATGTCTACTAACAACGACTTTTCGGCAGTGACTAAGTTCGATAATTTATTGTGTGAGAAAGTGTTTGACTTTTCCTTCATCTATCATATGACCTCTATCTTGTTTGTATTTACAGAACACCTGACGCTGACATGCATATATTCAGTCAAAGATTGCTGAGCTTGCTTGAGTCCCCGCCTTTAAAAAGCAGCCAGGGGTACGCCTGGCCAATCATTTGCCTGCCCAACATCATTTAGATGATAAGGAAAAAAATCGAGAGTGATGGCAACTACGCGCCACGTTGTTGTCTTGACAAGTTGGTTATTTTATGGATAGATCTACTGTTTTTACATTGTAGCTACTGTTCTACATCAGAGACTCGTAATTCTACCGAAAATCGAAAACAAAGTAATCATAATATGAGATCTATGCAAATACTAAAAGTAAAGTAAAAAAAATAATCAATGGATAATCGATAAAAGTATGAACACGCTTCGGTTCATCATCTCTATGCAGATGTCGCAAACATCTTATTTCGGATTTCGGGTATTCCCAGAAGCGATCAGCGGTTAGTTTTTGCGTTTGCGTATTATTTATCTAAACAATGACCTTTTATATCATATTTAGCCATCGCTTTGTGTCGTGTGACATATTTTGTCTGTAGTTTTTGAATATTTTGAATGTATATGACCATGGGGTGAGTAAATTGATACGTAATATCAACATTTTAAATATCGAAATGTATGTTTTCAATTATTAGTTCCTAAAAATGTGGGAATCACTATATAATAGGGATATTAACAATAAATATTTTTTTGTGTTGTTTTGTGTTTTATTATGTTTTCCTTGTTTAGTTTATTCCACAAAAAGTAAATAAGTATGACGAGTTGTTAAAGAAAGTAGTAGCAGCGAATATTAACTACGACAAGAAGGTCCACTTAATGACAAGAGAGCACTACAAAGGGATCGTCGTTTAATTTTTTCGTTGCCTAGTAACGATCGGCGAATTTCGCCGCACACAGGTTGAATTTAAATAAAAGCTGGCCATAAACGATATTTTCGTTTGCGGTATATTTAATCAAATTTATGACGAAATTATTTATAGCACTCTAACACTCTATTTGGCTTTGGAAAAACACAATTGATATCTTCTGAATTGTTTGCAGCGCCCTGTCAAACTTACGTTATGGTTTTTTTTTATTATTATCACCAAATAAATATTTTGATTAAGTTTGTATTCAACTGGCTGTTTCAAAAATCTGTTAACGTTTTTAATTAGTTATTATTGATAACAATACTCAAGGTATGTAATAACTAATATTTAAAAGATTTTGATTTTGTGCTAATGATTTCACTTTATTTCCGAATACTAATATTCTGACAAAAGACATCAAGAAGAAAATGTTGCTCGATTTTTCCCCATCTTTTAATATTCAATTAAATTTTGGCTTTTGGGTGTTTTTAAAATTGGTTAAAGGTTTCGCACAATATTTTTACTGTATATTTTATTCCTATTTTGTAATACAATACAACTAAAAAATAGCGATATTATCTTATATCGAATATTGACTCGACTATATAATTTAGGCATGAAAATTAATCTGACAAAAGGATGAGCTGGTCTATGGCCGTCGCGTCAAAGGTCGCCTGCCAACATGATTGTTTGATTTGTATCATGGCCTGCCGATATCGTTGCCGCCGCGGAAAGTGATCCTTCTTATCGAATAGTTTTGCCCACATACATAATAAAAAGATAAAGACTGATATACTACACAGCTAACGTGCTAACACTCCGTTGAGGATATGTGTTGGTGTTATACCTACTTGTGCAACAACTGAAGTACTGAAGCCAGATTATCAGAAAATGGCGCGTCGAAATGAGGAGCATTATAAGATCCTTTACACAAATAGTGCCCTATAAAAAATCGGCCTCTCCTATTAGTCAATTCGCATGGCCCTCCGCTCGCTTCGCTCGCTGCGGGGGCTCAAAGAAAGGAAACTAACCAGGTGCTAACCCAAATTAACCCAAGACATACCCAAACTAATCCAAGACGTACCCAAAATCAAGAAAAAAACTGTTTAGAAACATAAACTTAAAAAAAATCAAAAAAAGGAACGGGGATCGAACCCAGGCCGTCTAGGTGAGACCCAGCTGTCTAAACCTCTACACCATGACACTCCCGAGATCTCTTGGCAGAAATTGATTGCATCACGAAGACATATTGTAATACGAGATGGATCAACCAATAGGAGACGTCGATTTTTACATAGTGTACTATTTGTGTAAAGGATCTTAAAATGCAAATGAGGATCCCTTATTGGCTAAATTTGTAACGTGCGCAGCTTTCCCTGCTGCTGTCTTGTTTGAGCATTTACGTTTCTCTGTTTTTTTTTGCTTCATATATTGTACTGAAAGTATTTTCAAATGTCATTTAAATTACCCTTAACTCAACGCATTATTAAATTATTGTAATTTTAAAAGCTATATCTGTTGTAAAGTCATCGGTACCGGGTGGGCAAGAAATTGAATAATCGATTAAACGCTTAGTATTTTAGCAAACAACTGAATAACTGATTAATCGATATAATCGATCATCGATATTTTCTGAAATATTAATCGATAAGTCGATTAATCGGTAATTTCTTAAAAGTGAATCGAATAATCGATTATTGTCGCCCGCCCCTAATCCCATAATATTGTAGTAAGTGAAACTGAAGCTTAAATTTCGGCAGAATCATTATTGCTGATGCAAGACTGATGTTATTATAAAAAGAGGTAATAAATACTTTGGCTGAATCAGCAGATAAAAATTTATAATTTAGTTTTAATTTGTAAATATGGCTTTAATATTACCTTGGGATAGTCAGAATATAAGCAAGTGTTTTTGAACAACAGCTGCACTGATGCTTCTATATTTTTTACTAGTTTCGTTCCTATTAGATTAATTTAAGAAAGAAAACGATAACTCTGAAATACATGTATGGCAAAATTTCAGGCCCTCATCAACGCGTTTCTGTCGTCGGCTTAACATTCATTTTGCTCGTGAGACTCCTGAATTAACCTTTGCAAAAACAAAATTTGGATCATCGAATTAAAAATTTAAAACCCTTTTCTTTACAACGAAGGAGCCCTTAATTTTCAAAATCATTTTCTAAAACGATTTATGAACATACAAATGATTTTTATACATGATTTTTATCGTTAGTGATAATTGATACTCCCTATATATAAATATAGATGATGAGCAAAAAATTCAACAATTATTTCTCTAAAACACGATATATTAAACGTGTAATACTTAATAACTTGTATGTCTTATTTCTGGTAAACCTTATTATGGCCAGCTTGCCTAGAAATTTGACCAGTGTGCGCCGGGTCCAAAGGTCACATGCCAGTATCATGCTAGTTTTCGCGCGGGGAAGGAGACATACCGTTGACGTGCCGCCGCGGAGAGTGAATCTTCTTATCGTAGTTATTAGTCGCTGGTAGTAGTTACTTAATACTAGATATTATTTATGTAAATTAATCTATTGCCTGTTAATTTTGTTTAAACATAAATGCTAAATGAGAAATTCAAACCTTGATAAGTACTAACATAGTTGATACATGATGTATATTTTTTAAATGAAATAAACTATGTGTGTGATGTGTGAGCCTGTCCAAAAGTTTATTCTGCCTACCCTAAATATTATTTCTGGTTACGGCCCTGGTGGCGACCTTAATGTTGACTTTTCTAGTGTGTGTGCTGCTCAAGATTCCCTTCGACCCATTTTCGGCTCTTTTGGTATAATCATGCATATTAACTCACTAACTAGAATAACTAAAACTAGTTCTAGTACTATAGACTATGTCGTGTCATCTTTTGATCCAGAATTCGTTGACTGTGCTGTCCTTAACTCGGGTTTCTCTGATCATGAGGCAGTATTAACAGAATTTTCGGTAAAATCCAAATGCAAAATTGCTTCCCGCAAATTATGCCGTATTTTTTCGGACAAAAATTTTCTAAATTTCAAGCACCTATGTCTAACAACTGATTATGTTGGCCTCTCTGATGATGTCGATACCGAATTTTCTAGATTTATAAAAACTTTATCTACTCTGGCGTTCAAATCCTTTCCGCTTAGGCCTATCAAAATTAAACAACATAAACCCTGGTCAACTAAAGGCTTACGCACATCTGCAAAGAACATGCGTTTATTATCTCACCTAAAAAAATACTCGGACAGCGTCTTCTTCCATGATTACGTGAAACTTTACAGAAAAGTCTATCATAGAACTATAAAAGCTACCAAGGACATTTGTTATAATGAGAGGCTGGCTAAATTCAGTAATATTGCTAAAGAATCATGGTCTATTGTGAATGACTTAAGGAATAAGACTTCTTCGTCTGGCACAATCGCTAATTCACCTGAGAACCTAAACAATTACTTTGTAAATGTGGCTAAAGATTTAATGAACACCATAACTCCTTCGTCTACTTTCATATCTCTCTAATGCTAATGTTAATTTACACAGTTTCTTCTTTACGCCTGTAGCACTTGCTGAGCTTCGCAGCACAATTAAAAACAGTAAAAAGAAATCCTCATCTCAAAATGTTCTTCTCAAACCTGCCGGAATGCACATTAAACGATCTTACTACTTTAATCAACAAGTCATTCCAAAATGGGATTTTTCCAAACTGTCTTAAGACGGCAATAATTATTATTCCTTTACATAAAGGAGGAGATAAAGACCAAGCTTCGAATTATCGCCCAATTGCACTCCTTTCCACATTATCAAAGATCATTGAAAGATTGGTTAAAAAAAGGCTTCTATCTTTTCACTCTAAATATAAAATACCTATTACTACCCATCAATTTGGATTTTTAAGCAACAAATGCACAAATGATGCTATGTTGTTTTCTCTCTTAATTATGTATACTCCAACCTGAACAACCATCACTCTACAGCACTAATTTACTGTGATTTCTCTAAAGCTTTCGATTGTGTAAATCATAATATCTTAATTAACAAATTGCAGTACTACGGATTCAGAGGAGTGTCTCTCGATTGGTTTAAGTCGTATC
>JAEQML010050321.1:0-48489 GCA_016904865.1 Pissodes strobi | reverse complement strand
TTAGATACCACTTAAGTTGTTTTACAAATACATTATAATTTAAGATTGGACTTACAGCAAGTTTTCCAAATTGGTTATAAATATCTAAGATGTAAAAGGAAGACTGTATCATAAAATTTATGATACCGTTTTCCTTTTACATCTTAGACATTTATTACCAATTTGGGGAACTTGCTGTAAGTCTAATTAAATTATAATGTATTTGTAAAACAACTTAAGTGGTATCTAAATATTAGTTAGAATCTCTCTGACACAAAAGTTGTAATTAGTATTCTCGAGGCCAGAGCTTTAGAGCACTGATTAGAGAATTATGTGTTTGGTTTTAAATGACAGATAATTTCTGCATTTGTATATCATAGGTAGCATTGGTAATGTTTTAGATATAATATACCCAATATGTCCAGACCAGCTTAAGTTGTTATCAATTATGAGTTCTAAATATTTTATTTGCTGTACTTCTTCAATTTTCACTTCATTTATAGTAATATTAAAGTCTTGAACTGGTTTATTTTTCTGTTTAATACAAATAAATTTTGTTTTGTCAGTATTGATTTTTAATGTTTCTGTCTTAAAAAATAATATATGTTCTTACTTTGCGTATGTTTTATGTATTGGCTTAGAAAATGAATATGATAATGATATGAAAGTAAACTTCCCATACATTTTTATATCCTTTCTGTATTTTGGTCTTCGCTAGCTGAGATTTGGTACTCCTTAATATTATACAGTAGACAATTTTCAATTACAGGAAAAATATGTAGGCAAGCTTTGGCAGAGACTCGCTTTTAGAACGGAATTATTGCTTTTTAAGTATTTATCTGGAAAATGGTTTTCAAATTCAACATTGCCTTTAACCATAGGTTGTTTTTATAGTGAAGAAAGAAAATTCTATTTAAAAGCCTGTCCCTATCAAATTTTGGTGACGTTTTTACCCATATATTGTGTTTGCTTGCAGTTTCTTGGATAGGTACTGTGTATTTTTAAATCGTAATAAATGAATTAACTAATCAAAGAAAGAGTTTTAATTATTAGCTAACACTGCATATAAGTACAATATACTATGATTAAAACTATTTTATACTCGAACAATATATTATTTCCACTAGAGTTTATTTTCACATACTTCATGTATCATATATTTAAAATAAAAATACTCTGAAATACCGTGTACTATTTGCCAATGTTAATTAAATATGACACCAAACTACGATATTTTCACCTAAAATCACTGTAAAATTCACATAAAAATCCAAAACGACACACAATCGGCAAATCTCACATTAGAAATGAAGACAAAACACAAAGGTGTTACTCGCTTTCCACCATGTTTGTTTACAAACGCCAGCGCCCCCAACGGTAGCTGGATTCGCGAATACTGTGGGGTAGCGCTGTGATTGGTCGGAATCAGATGAGTGAACGTTGTAAGCAGAGATGGCGTTAGTAGTATCGCCATGGATTTTAAGATTTCCTTGGAATGCGAACAGTGGCGTGGAATGCAAATATAATCTAAATTAAATCGTTAGATTTGATAACGTGTTCAAATCACCGATCTCCATATATGGATAAGCACAAAGCGATCCAAATCATACTGATTCATGCGCCTTCAGATGTAAACAAAAGAAGGTAATTCTGAGACTGCGCAGTTTCAATTAGCAGGTTATCGATCGATTCCACGTGCTTCATCACCGCATGGCCGCGAATAAGCGACAGGTCCGGATTTTAAGAATTTGGAAAAATATTTTTGCCGTTGTATATATTACCAAAAATTTAAAAGCAAGTTGATAGATGATATATTTAACACAAAAATTGCAAGCCATTGGTTTTTAAAAGAAATAGAATAGACCAACCGATAAAATATACAACTTTTGCTATTTTTTCCGAATCTTGCTTTGTTTTGGAGACAAAAAAAAACTATTTCTTTCCTCGACCCTGGGCGACACAAAAACCAATTAAAAAATGTAAAATAATTATGTTTAAGGAATAAGCCATTGATAGGTATGGAAAAAAATTACTACCAAATATTTTGGTACCTACCTAATTTTTACATTCTTTATGTGGGGCATGCATTTTTTTTGTTAAAAATATTAACTAGTTTGCCCAAAATGATTTTATGACCAAGAAAATTTGAATGATTTATACGGTAAAATCTGGTGTAACACAGGCGCAGCACTGAAACTTGTAAATTTTCAAATATATATATTTTTTAAAATCATCCCTTTGATTCAAAAATATTAAAAAATGGAAGCACCTCCTAATAAAACCCTTTTTATATGCGTTTGCCTTAAATTTTACTTTCTCTTTAAGTTAGTCTTGAATAGGTACTACTTTTAAAAGAGATTTGTAATGTTAAAGTATTTTGCATTCACACATTACATACCACAAGAGTATGAATTTTTTTTGCATTGAATAGCTAAAATAACTTTGGGGCAAAGAAAGGTTTATTAAAACAAAACATCATGATATAAACGTTTTATTTACATTAACTTACATTAGGTAGTAGTAGTAGTCTATTTGGAAAAAGCCAATAATACAAAATATGTAGGTAGTATGTACCAAGATACAAAATTCTTAAGACTATACACATGTCTAAATGCTCATGAAAACCTTAAGACATTTAAGAGTAATTAGGAAGATTCCTGAGAAATTAAACTGATTATTTTTTATTACAACAGTGAAAAAAATCGATAAGTATTTTTTTATTTCCACTAAATATGAATATTACGAGAGCTATGCCAGTTTTTAGTTTTGTATATATGGATATACTATGCATGGTAAGCACATTTCAAGGCGTATCTGCCTCATTTTTCGCCTTATGAAAAAAAGAAAAAACACGTGTCCACTTAGTTTTCATGGGCTATCGAAAAATTGATGAAACTTCCTCATTGTTCCGTATACCTGTTTCTGCTATTTTAATAGATTTTTTAAAAATATTTTACAGACTGTTCTATAGGTTCAACATAGAAATAATCCGTGGGGGAAGCTTTAACATTTTTTTCCAATTTTTACTCCCTTCTTTTATTTTTTCTTTACCTTTACAGATAGAAAAGACATACAAATTGTACTTTACGTCACTCACTACACTTTTCTGTCCTAAATTTTTAAAAGAAGGGGGTAAATATTGGAAAAAAAATTAAAGCTCTCCCCACGGATCATTTCTATATTATTGAACCCATATATGTAGTATATAAAACAATTTTTAAAAATCTTTTAAAATAGCAGAAACAAGTATGGGCAACAATTACCCATTTAAGGAAACCTAAAAAAAACTGTTTAGAGCATCAAAGCTCCTCAACAAAGACTCTTTTAATACAAAATGATAAAACTGAATAAACTCACTGCTATTTATGCATCGTGACAGTAAATAAACCCTTTTTAAGATATTATTCCCATATTTTGTATGTAATGCTGCAGTTATCCTTAAAAGAAAATGATACTTACTTAAAATAAGAAATCCCTGGTATTCTACCCTTATTTTGGCAACACCAAATCAAACACCGTTGAGTATTTTCTTTGACCTTGGCAGTTGACGCCATTGTCTTTTAAGGTCTTTTGTCTTTAAATCATATTCCTAACGTCTACACCAACTTATACACTAACAAAATACACTAATAACGAACCATTATAATAATAAACTAAACTAGCTGATGTCCAGGAGTAAATTAGTTATTTTCAACGAAAACGATAATATAAACCACTCAGACGCACGTACGTACTTCAATAAGTGAACGAAACGAAACGCCGAAACCCATTACGGCAAACACAGAAAAAAGAATTATTTCTAGCGCAAGCAACAAGCAAGGTCAGAGAAATTTGATAATATTTTTGATTACCGAACTGTAAAAGCTTTATGAGCTGATTTCGTTCTGTCGCTTCTCGGTGTTTGTGCGCATGAGTAAAATTATCCTATTTTCAGTTCTGTCCGACGCAGAACCCGGTTTTTTCACCCATGATTGGTACGATTTTTCGACGCATTCAGACGGTTTGGGCTTACCCATATATGGAGATCGGTGGTTTAAATGGTTTTTGAACACTACGTATTTTGCTAATACTACCTTTCTTGTCAGTATTATAAGAACTTCCAGTATATGTATGCAGAGTAACTCGATCCTCAAGTTTATGGACAAGTTCGTAGTTTAACCTAAAAAAAGACAAACAACTTAAAAAATCTATGTCATGTAGCGCATGGTTAAACAGGTATACCATAATATCTAAATTCAATTTAAAAAGGCGTTTGGTAGAGTTCAACATCACAACACAATTTTGGCCGCAATATAGAAATAGATTTTTTTCTCGCCAACCATGTTAGATCGTCAGGAGATGATTAAAACTAAACTACAATTTACCTAATTTATTAGAATATTAGGCAGTGATCATTTATTGATGGCTATAAAGACACGTGTGTAAGCATCATTTAAATGTAATAGCATGAATAAACACTTGGTCTTTGAGCATGATAGTTACGACACTCGGCTATTAAATGTGAGTAGAATACACTATTTTGTCTACAAACAGTCATAATAATTAAAAATCATTATAATTTTTTTAAAATTTACCAAGCAAATTGTCTATCAACTGTCAACATTGATAAATTTTAAAATATCTGTCATGATATTGACCAAATACGATCGTGATGTTGAATTTTGATTTGTTATAAGCTTAGAGTATAAGAAAAAATAAAGCGACAGTGTCATTCATAAAACTCTCGAAAAATGCATAACCAGGGGGATAGAGATGTGGACACGACTAACTTCAGATCAAAGTCATGGGCGTAGAATAGAGCAAAGAAATTGAAAATAAAACATACATGAAAAATGTTATATACTTAATTGTTAGGTTTTTAGTTAAAACCATGACGTCCTAGATATACTTTCGTGATGTAAACATTTACTCTAAAAAAAATTCAATGACTCAAAATTCTATAATTTAAAGTTGTTTCAGAGTCGATCTTGGTCGATTTTCTGAACAAAAAGAGATGTGCTCTTGGGCACTGAAATTTTACCATAGGGCTAGTTCTAAAGTCATTTTGTAAATAAAACAAAAAGCTTTAGCATTATATGAATATTTTAATAAGTTATTTTACCTGAAAATAACTAGAAGCTCATAAATATACAAAATATAAACAATGAATTATTGCACGTAGTCAGTGCTACGATGTGAAAAATATCAGTCAAGGCAAATTTCGACCTTGAAAAATATGACATAAATAATACTCTTAAAAACTAAAGCATTGCGCAAACAGTTGTAATACTATGCTAAAATATGGTTATAAACATAACCTTGAAACTATATACAGTTAAATGTCAAATGTCTGTTAGAGTTCCTGCGGAACAGCTGCTTATCAACTATGTTAGCTGATACAATTAAAATACAATATACAAGCGATAATAACAGGATTAGTATTACCTTAGAGTCCACCTATAAGCTAATATGTACACTATGAACACCATTGACGAGAAACGTTCAATGTTCAGGTTATCTTCTAACACTGGGGGAAAGTCACTTTGACAAACACTTGCTAGGCCTATTATTGCTAGCTTCTATGTACAATGTAGTTCAAATTCTTGCAAATAGGAATGACTGAAGTGTAGTGGTTTGACTGCTATGCAGTTAGTGCATATTGGCATGACATGAATGCCTTGTGAATGCGGCTTATTGGTGCACGCATGAATGATTAGTAAGTATGCTATGCAGGTAGCATAGGTAAGCTTAAATCCGCGTATGGGATGTTTCATTGTGATAGCTTGTGTAAATTGGCAGACTAGTGCCGTTTAATCCTTATGTGAGAATAAGGCATGAGTGTGTATGCAGACTAGTGCAGAGTAATCCTTATATTAGAATAAGGTAAAGAGTATAGCAATCCAGTGGTATACTGGTATGAGAGTTAGAGATCAGTGGGTCTCCAAAATGGCAGTAGATGCCGAAATATGCCTTTTTGTAGGCTTAGTACTAGAGATCAGTCGGTCTCCATAATGGCAGTAGATGCCCTTTTGTAGGTTTAGTACTAGAGATCAGTCGGTCTCCATAATGGCAATGAGATGCCCAAAAATACCTTTTTGTAGGCTTTGTGAGCATGTGATTGTAAACATGTCCGTTTACTTACTTGAGATTTAGAGACTAGGCTCTATTGAGTGTGGTGTGGTTCGAGACAGGGCTCGATTGTACAACTCCCATGGATAAGACCAATTGGGACGCCATTGCTTGGCGGGAGAATAATGGCATTAAGTTTGCCAATAAATACCTTATTGTAGGCTTGATGTGACGATGATTATGCCAGGATATCACTATATCACTTGAGTAACAAACTAGAGATGATGAGGTATCAAAACGTGAAAACTTGCCGGCATGGCGCCTAGCGCCAGCCGGCTCGAAACGGGGGTGCGCTTTTTGCGACTTACATGGTTAAGGTTAAAGAGACTACTTCTTACTCAATACTGAATTCTTGAACGTGGGAACTAGAGCAACTTGAAGAAGTTGTTACCGCCCCTTCTGGTGGGAGAAGATGCACCGCTTTGGCATGGAAAGGGCAATAATGTAAATACAGAGATATTGTGTAAAAACTTAACATGACCGGTTGTCTAAATTAATATTATGAATTTTAATACAAATCCGGTTGAAATCTGCTGATTAGTTTGCATGAAATTCGAATATTAAAGATGTGAATTTTAGGGAATTTTAGTTAGGGTGAACTGGCCATCCTGTAGGATGCGCTGTGATTGGTCGACTCGGTCGCCGGGGTATAGCGGGAAACGCTATGATTGGTCGGAGGCCGTTTGAGGACGCTTAACTTTTAGCTTTCTAGCCTGCCGACGCAGTGGATAAACGTGGTAAACAAGAGATGGCGTTAGTAGTATCGCCAAGGTTTTAAATTGTTTGGAATGCGAGGACAGTGGCGTGCAATGTTAAACTGTACAAAAATTAAATCGTTAGATTTGAAGAAGTGTTCAAAAATGGTTTTTGAACAAAAGTAATTAAGAGAGTAAAAATGGGTACAATTATGCGATAATTACTCTCTACTTTCCATATTAAAATTTACCATTTCGATAAATAAAATGATTTCTAACTAATTTTAAGCATTCATCCTTTCACACATAAAACTAAATGCTTTACATCAGATTACCTATTAGTCTAACAAAACTTCTTGACTATTTAATGTAACATAAACTTCTTTCTTTACTTAATTTAATCAAACTTATATTTATTTCAACTAACTGCTTTTTCGTCTCTCAACTTAACTCCACCAGGCCAGGAATATAAAACTTCGAAACTTGATTGAAATCTTGAGTACAAGAATAGATCCGTTTTACTTCTTACTACAATTTTCCAACGGCCATTTTACCTTCTTCAGTCTCCATCAACAGGAGAGACGTTACCGCATTTCTGTCTTGAATAAAATGCGCAAAAACGCCCAAAAGAATGCTTAATTCAGTGTTGAGAAAAGGGAACATTATATGTGCAAACAAATGAGAAAATGACTAAATATCTTGGCGACAAACAGGGCTATGACTTGGTGGATGTACTTGGCGCCAAACTCAAGTAGCGCGGCGAATGATGCCGATACTTCACGTGTAAATACTTGCAAGGCACTTATTATTACTTCGATTAAACCTAAATTTTGAGAAAACTAACTAAATATCTTGGCGTGAAACAAGGCACTAACAGGTGCTGATGTTTTTGGCGCCAAACTCAAGCAGCGTGGTGACTGAGGCCGATGCTTCACGATTGAATGCTTGCAAGGCACTAAATCTAATTTCTGGCAATTTCGGCAGAAGTAGAGATAAAACCGGGAATTCCGCGGGCGATCTCATTATCGCATTTGAGAGGGTAAAAATTGTTCTTTCTTTATTGGACATTATGCTGTTTAGATAACATTAACGGAGACAACTTGCTTTCCAGTGATTGTTTCATATAATGGAACTGACCATTCAAGTTCGGACTAAAAAATATCTGAAATACGATGGCAATAAACTCCTTATATTATAATTATTATTATCCATAAAATAGATTTGTGGACAGGAAAATAAATAGTTCCCAAAATGCATTTGCTAGAGTTTTCAATTCAGTCAATGCTAATTCTAATTTATTTCAGTTTAATAATGTTGAAACGTTTGGTAATTTAGGGTTTGCGAACATTTCAGAGAGCGAAAACCGAAAACCATAATGCGACTAAGAAATTGAAAGTGAATAAATCAGTGGTGACTTATAAATTGCATTAATAAAAACATGTGTGGCGTGTTGCCTTAGTTGAACATTAAAATATTATTTACTTTTATTTAAGGAAAGGAATTGTCCCTGGTAATGGAAGGAAAGTAAAATTATACCCATATTTAAAAGAGTTCAAAGAGTTGATATTTGGAAATACAGATTTCTTTTAGCACGTTCTAAGATTTTTTAATTAAATAGTTGTGAATAGGGTATACGGTGTATACCGAAAAGTATAAAAGTAGAGCAAAAACTCTAGGAGCCGCGGCTGCCCGGTCCCAGACCAGTATACCGTAGAAAAGCGGTGAATGACAGAGAGCAAAGTAAGCCCTTCTCAGGATACACTACCCGCAAGACTCCGAAGGACAAACACACTCCTGCTGAGCCCGGCCGCAACGCTGTCTGTGATAGTCCCACTTTAATTCCGGGTCCAGAGTAACACCCAAAAATCCCACTGCGCTATCCGTCTCCAGATCCACCTAACAGTTCCTTAATGAAAATATCATTCGGCTGGTTTTTACTTCATTTAGAACAAGGTTATTCGCACGGAACCAGCTGCCAACTGTGTCTCACGCGTTCTCTCGGCGATTTCTTCGCAGGTTTTGAGTCTCAAGCTACTGGTAGAATCATCAGCAAATAGATTAATGTTGGCAATACCGGCGTTACTTTCAGGCAGGTCATTTATGTATATTAAAAAGAAAACTGATCCCTGTGGAACACCCACCTCCAGCTGCAATCTTTCCGACAGCACATTCCCCACTCGAACACTCTGAGATCTATTAGCAAGATAACATTTCATAAATTGTAGACTGCTTGCGTCAAAGTTGTATGACTCAAGCTTGTCAATGAGAAGAGCGTGGGATACACAGTCAAACGCCTTGCTTAGTGGTGCTAGTATACTCCAGGCTCTCAAATGCCCCCAGTATGGATGTAATAAGATTCATTATGTTGGAGACAGTGCTATGCTGTCCTCTGAAGCCGTATTGTACCTCGGTGAAAAGGTGGCTTGTCTCAAATAAATAAAGTATCTGAGCAGCAATACACTTCTCAAACACCTTCGATACAATTGGAAGCAGAGATATAGGCTTGCAGTTTCCCATATCATCCCTATTCCTCTTATTTTTGTATTTTGCACAACCAGAGCCTGCTTCAGCAATTCAAGAAAATGTCCACCCACAATCAATTGGTTAATAAGTTTCGTTAATGGATATACTGTGATTTCTTATTATTCCCCTAACTTCATTGTAAGTGACAGGTTAAATTGTAAAGCCTAAGCCCCTTTTGGGTTAGGCCCCTTTTGGTGGCAGTTGAAAAATCAGACATTTTATTGTCAGAATTTAGGTCACCTAGTGACTCCTGAGCAATGTTAACAAAATATCTATTGAAATAATGGGCAGGGATATTAATATTTGACGATTTTTCTTTTTGACCTCGATTTGTATTAATAATATCCCACGCATTACCTTAGAAGGATTGTTTGCATTTTGGATGTGGGCATCATTATGTCTTTTCTTTGTACTTTCTGTAGAAGTTGCGTTGCTGAAGCAGTGCTCCAGTCGGGCTTGATTTATATCAGTCATTAAAGAAACCCACCCACTCCCTGAACACTCTTAGATGGATACCGAACCATGGACAAAGATTTTAATGATTTTTTGCTTTGTAAGTTTTTTTCAGGAAGAGCAGATTGAAAAGCTTCAGATAATAAATTAATGAACCTTGTTACACTATCATCCAATGTATTGGATGCACCATCAAGGAAATTTCAAGATATCCCCTCAACTAATGTCAAGAAATTAATTTTCCCTGCCTCCGTTATGGGCCTACAGATCTTTGTAGCAGAAACCGAACCCGGATTGGTTGCGTCAAACAAATCAAGCATCACGATTTGGGCCGCGTGATTAGACAAGTTAAAATCTCCGCTCTCTGCCACACACCGCTGGACCTCTGTTGCGATTATTGTTTGATTTATAGAATTACCCGTTAACCGTACCGAGAGAACTGATTATTAAAACTTAAGAAAGCTCACAGTATTCTACCTAATGCCAAAAACACTTGTCTTGGCTTAAACATAAAAAAGGACCCTAAATATATTGCACCATGGCTGGTGCAATATCGAACAGAATGATAAAAAAAAATCTGGTTTTCGTCTTGAAAGTTATTTGGTCCTTCAGATCAAATTAAAGCTAACTTATTTAAATATACTGAATATTACAAATAAAGAATACATTTTATTTGAGCTAGGTTGTTGATATTCAACAACCTCCTTGCAAAAATACGTTGTCCAGACATTTCCTACCTTTCTACAAATAGTATTGGACAATTTAAAACTATATAATATTTTGAAATAATAATAACCATCCACTACTATATATAAAAGAAAAGAAAAAAACAAAAGAGCATATAACACCCAATTAACGATAAGATAAGGACACCAGTAATAGACACCATTATAGTCAACATCCTTTCCCGAGAAGAAAAAAAATATATTGGTTTGGTGCCTTTGGTACTTATATTTTTATATTTTTATATAACACACATATGGAAAAAATGTATCTTAATATTTTAAAATATCTAAGTTTTTAGGGAAACTGTATTTGAACCTATCCCAAACAGTTTGTTTGTATCAGAATCTGTGGCAATTTCGTCAAAATATTTTTCCCCTTGACACCAATATGTCTTCTTCAGCACCAGTCAGTATTGTCAGCATATTTTCTGTCTTTTGATGTCCGCCCTGATTTTTACTCAAGAAGAGTTATTCTGGGAACCCCGAATGATTGAGCAGCGGTTACAACAGGCATTCCGCGCGAAATTGCCTCATTGGCAATATCCATCATGCTTGCTGGCATGAACATGTAAAGTAAAAAAAAATCTACAAGCCAACTGCAAAGACAAAGCGATAATGTCGCGCACAGGAGCCCCATGTTATGAGAGAGAGAATGTTATAAGTCTGCATACCCAGTAATCGACACCCCTAAATTTTAAGTTAGAATAACAGTAAACAACATGTGGTTTAGAACCCAAGGAGACTTTATATAAAATTTTATTCAAGTATCTTAACTAGTTAAAAAACAATAACCTATTTGATTATAGTACTTACCTTAATAAATATATTTAGAAAAAACGAAATTTACGCGCTCCATACAACATGCGCCATTTTGTTGTCGCCAACTAAAATTGTAACCCTCAAGAAGTTTTACAGTGTTGTCAGAGATATCACTCTTTCGTATTGGCAGAGATTAATGTACTAAACAAACATTTAAGTCACAACAGAGGCAGTGAGTAAGTGTGAGTAAGCCTGTTATAGAATTGGGCAATATAAAGATTGTATTTTTTTTCTCTAATTGACAGTAAGCAAAAATAAGTTAGGAATTGGTTTAATGTTTGTATGCGTTAAAAGTTATAAATTGATCTTATTGTGTTTCAAAAACTTGATCAGCAGTTTGATTATGTTGTTGTTTAGGTTGCCAAGTATAGTGGTCATAGACAGAGGTTTTGGGATATTTTCTTGCGAGAGTATGTTGTACAAGTCTAGTCTAGGTATAAAGTTAATACTGTTAATAGGACATTCTATGAATATATGATTTAAATCTTCTATCATTCCACATTCGCAGTTTGGTAAGTCTCTGATGCCCATCATATTCAGATATTTACCGGTTAGGCAGTGTCCTGATATCAATCTTATTATAGTTGTTATGTGTCGTCTGTCAATAAACGGGAACTTTTTGTGGAAGGGTATATTTGGGAATTCATCTTGTATTTGGGCATACCATCTGCCCTTTCTTTCTAATATTTTCCAGTTGTGGTTATGCTCTGTCAAAATTTTACTCTTCAATCTTACTAGTACTTGATCACTGTTTAGTGGCAGATTTTTTGGTACGTTTATATTTTTCCCTATGTTAGCGAGTTTGTCCGCCTGTTCGTTACCAGTTATACCAGAATGTCCAGCGATCCAGGCCTGATATCTTTGCCTGTCTCTTCTCTACAGCTGCCACAAAGAGCGCTTTTGTTTTTAGCGTGTACAAGTCCATGTTCGGGTTTAGATAATTTTGGTTTAGCTTGTCTGTTGCACTTTTTGAGTATGTGAATATGATTGCCTTGTTGATGTTTTTTTTTATGATAAAAATTCGTATTCGTCATTCTTAGTGAATAATTATTTTCTGTTGATAGTATTGTTGTTGGCAAATAGAGGATCCTGCCGGGCAGCTTTGGATGTTGGCGCTTGTAATAATAGAGGGCGCAAATGGTTCGGGAATTTTACAGTGCCTTTATACGAGACTGTAAAGAATTTCGGAATTTTTTTCCGGGGATCTACCAAGTTTTATACCTTATCTTTGTGAACTCCCTAAAGGCCGGTTTTCTTTCTCAGCTCAGCTCAAGCGTCTGACTTCTGATCTGTTATAGCGAAAAGGTGGCGACTATAGCTAGCACCGCATCGTAATTTCGAGCGTAAATTGGACGATTTTACATCTTATATTAATATTTTTTGCTTAAAAGCGTTACTAGTTATGACGTCATACATAAATGTTGACATTAGGCGCGTGGATCACTTCGGCCAATACCTCCTAGGAGGTATTGGTCCAAAGGTCGCATGGCAGTATCATGCTAGTTTTCGCGCGGGGAATGAGGCATACCGTTGACGTGCCGCCGCGGAGAGTGAATCTTCTTATCGTTAGTTAATATTCAGTGCCCGTAGCACAAGCGTCTAGAGATCGATGTTTTGTTTATGTTTTTTATTAATTTCATTTTCTTAATTTTGGGTTAGTTTTAGTTAGCACTTGGTGAGTTCTTGTTGATTAAGCCTCCGTAGCGAGCGGAGGGCCATGCGTGAAAGAAATATTATAATACTTCTGACTTCTGACACAATCGTGTCGGGAATGTTTTTAGACCGGCGCGACCTAGTCACTAGTCTTATAGCGCAGCGACCCGTATATTTGGCAGGCCACACCCCCGCTGCGTCCATTCGGCGAGTCAGCTCTCTCGATCCGATAACCTCGGCATTTGAGACCAAATTCGTGGCTGATTCGTGTTTCAAGTAAGAAAACCATTTGGGCTTGGGATTTATACACGAATGTTCGGAACTCGCCAAGCTTCTGCCTGATTCTGTTGCAGCTCAAACATATGATATAAACGATTAATAAAAACTAATATATACAAATTTACACTGATTGTACATTTATATATTGTATTATCGGTATTCTGTGGTAAAAAATCTGATGGATGTCTGCATGAGGAGTTGTTTGTCGCCCTGACAAGCTTTCAAAACTGAGGCGTATTCATCGAGGGCGAAAAACAGTTCCTCAAGACTTATTAAGCTATTTATTTCGATAATTACGTTAAATAGTCGTGAGATATTATGGGTAATATTAATATTACTTGGATTAAATTTCATGTTATTGCGGTCACTTACCATTCTGCTCGTAGTCCCAGGTTGTGTCAATTTTCTGTTCGCGGGCTGTGTGGCTCCGAGAGTATTTGGGAAGTTGTTGTAGTTTCTGTCTTGGGGGGTGCGGTCCTAGGCTGAATCGCGATCGCGTGCTTGACTGATATTTCTGTTTGTATCCCGGCCTCCTACTTCGTCGTTCTGCCTCCGCCATCGGCGTAGTCCGCCAATCATTACCAGGCGACCAAGAAATAAAACTATGATTCCATTGTAGCGCTCGCTGAACACGCACATCAAAGCTGCCGCGGCTGAGTGAACCTTCTTATCGTATAGTTAATGTTCGGTGGTCTCACGTCGGCGGCCCGGGTTCAAACCAAGAACTTTAAACAAGACAGGATGGTTCGATATGCCGAATTTTTTCACTGACAGTAGCTCTGTCCTTACGTAGCCAAGAGCGAAACTTGGCGCGAAAGGCTTAACGTATATATGGCAAAGACATACGATAGACTATTTTTTTGTTTAGAGTTTATAAAAATGAGTTCACATCTGACTGCCGGCCGGTACAGACGCGAGCAAAAAATATCCGATAACAAGTGTTTATTCGCACATTCCGATCGTTTATTCTTAACGATATTAGGCTTGCTTTACTGCTCGATTGCTTTTAATTTTTATCGGACTGCTTTTTACTTTTAAAGTAATCAGTAAAGGCCATTTACAGCCAGGTGCTTTTTATTTTCTAGTCCCCGGGGACGTAACCCCGGGAACTGCCCTTATGGGCGACCGTACTGAAGATAAGGACACCCTGTCCAACATCTCGATGGAGTCAAACTCCGACAGGAAAGTTTCAGACACCACCTTACGGAAACTCACTAACCGTTCCCTAAATTATGCAGAAGTCTGCGTTCAGTGCCGACTGAACAGTGAGAAATTCAGAGAATTTTCTGAACTTAGTGCCTACGAGGCAAATGCCCTACTTACAAGAGTCCGACTTCATCATCGAGACACCCATCCCCAAGGTATCAAACGCCAGGTAACGTCGAAAATCGACACAGGGAAAAAGAAGGCTAGCCCTTCAAACATCGAATCTATCGCGACCTTCAAAAAGCCAAAGGTCAATCCACCAGACAAGAAACCTTTGCAAAAAATGGACGTTTCTTCTGCACCTAAAGAGGCGTCAACTGAAAAAGCGTCGAGCGGACCTAGCCAGATAGCTCCTCCCCGGCCTCCGCCCACTTCTGGTACCCTGATACAGGCAACAGAGTCTGACGCTTTCAAAACTCCGTTTAAACAGATACCGTTTAAACGGAATTTCAGGATCGTTAACCAGGACATGGGACAACCACCCTTACCAACAGCCAATCAATTTCAGCCCCTAACAGACATAGAAACCGAGGACGAGGACACCGTGAGTGTCGCGTCCACTCCTACGATTAATACTAATAGACGAAAGCCAGCCACGAAAAAGTCAGACAAACCAACCCCCAAACCCAAACTTCAACCCCTACCCCCTGTGGTCATCAAGGGAAGGCCTTCTGACCACAGGCAATTGCGAGAGGATCTAAAAGCACTAAGAATAAGTAAGTACGAGTTAAAATACACTAAAAACTCTGTGATTGTATACTGCTCTTTAGCGAACGACTTGCACAATTTAAAACGAGCCCTCGATACCGAACGTACAGAATACCATACGTACGCTGAAAATAAAGACAAAACACGAGCATTCGTTCTTCGCGGTCTTGATGGCGACATCAAGCCGCAAGAAATAGTAGAATCGCTAAGCGACGAATACAACATCTCGACAAAAAGCGTATTCGAGATGAAAAAGACGAGGGTACCCATGTACCTCGTCATTCTAGACACTAACTTTACCATAAGAAAACTTAACCAGGATGTTAAAACTCTCATGTCTGTTAGGGTTCATTGGGAAGCAAGGCGCTCTTCGAAGCCCGTGTTGCAATGCAAGAATTGCCAACAATTTGGCCAGGCCCGGACATTCTGTAATAGAAGAGCGGCCTGCAGTAAATGTGCAGGAGCACATGAGATCGTGCAGTGCAATCAGGACACTGTTAAATATGTAAACTGCGGCGGGCCGCACCGCTCGATCGACGAGTCCTGCCCAGTTTATATCTACAAACTGAACCTCATACAAACTACGACAAAACAACCTAAACAAACCTTTCGTCCAGCACCCCCCCGGCAAATCCTGCCTGGCAAAACCGGGGCACCTCTTCGAGAGTAGGAGACGACCCACGGGGTCAAGCCCAAAACAACGAGGCAACGAGGGAACGAATTCGACAGCCAGTTCCCACCCTTGAGAAACCGCCAACCCCAGAACCGGGACAACCAGCAGCACGCTAATGCAAAACAGGTTAGTGGTACTGCTTGCGTCAATGCTAATAATCAAAATAATGTACATAATCCTGTAAATATATCTAATGTAATGTCCGACTTAAATGACGTAGTCTCAAAAATTAACTCATTAGTTGATCTTGAGCAACTATTTCAAGCTCTAGACTACTTTGCAAACATGCTCGATTCGTGTCGGGGGGATAAGGCCTCGATAATCCAAGCCTCGATACGATTCTTTTCTCACGAGTATAACCGATTCGATGTGTAAATGCTACACATCGCAAGTTGGAACTGCAATGGTATCAGGTCAAAACTGGGCGAGTTTCGCAATTTTATGCATACAACCAATTTTCAGATTGTTTTCCTCGTTGAAACGCGTTTGGATCCTAACTTTTCGTTTAAAGTTAGGAACTATAACGTCGAGCGCGCTGATAGGCCTGATCGAAACGGGGGAGGCGTGGCCTGTCTCGTACATAGGTCGCTCTGCTATAAAAGGTGCCCAAACCATAGAACTCAAATAGAACACGTCTGCATCGAGATGGAGAGCGGCCTGCGTATTTGTGGCGGGTACGCGCCCTCGGGTCTCCGCCTGACAGCGCTAGATCTCTTTGCCTTGTTACCGCAAAACCGAGTATCCCTGCTGATAGGGGACTTGAATGCCAAGCACGTCGAATGGGGCGGCGTAACTAACAGCAGGGGTAGATTATTTAAGAGGATAATCGAGAACAATCTGGAGATGTCCTGTCATAGAAGTCCAAATCCTACCTATCTACGTAGTGATTCGTTCCTGGATATTGCTATTTCCCGGGGAGCGATCAGAACAACGCAACTTTAGGAAATCAATGCCTTAAACTCGGATCATTTGCCAATAAAGGTTGGATTGTACTGCAGGGTCCCTGTATTGCCAAACGACACCGTCGTTTCGTACAAGAATATTGATTGGCGAGAGTTCCGGGCTAGGCACAGGGGTCATGACGTTATGAATGACATAGGGAAAGCCGAGGCCTTCTCGGACTACTTGGAGGGCGTCTATAGCGAGGCACCCGACACCTTACCGGATCAAGCACATTACAGTCACACTGTGAATGTGTGTAGGCAGCATAAGTACCCCATCCCTCCGTCAGTTCTTCATAAATGGAGAATCACACCGGCGGAGCTCCGCAAAGCACTCTGTCATCTTCCGAGAAACAAAGCGCCCGGCCCGGATAATATTCCGAACATTATCCTTAAAAATTGTCCTAAGAAAACACTGATCCATTACATGCATATTATTAACGCGGTCATACGACTGCAACACTTTCCCAAACCTTGGAAAGTAGCGTGCATCATACACTTCCCTAAACCGGGCAAAGACCCGTCCTTAACCTCATCATATAGGCCAATCTCCCTGCTCAACACCCTCGGGAAGGTTGCCGAAATGCTTATTTTACCGAGGATAAACAGGGTTGTTGATCAGCTTAATATCTTGCCCCCCGAACAATTCGGCTTTCGAGGCCAGCATGGCACTGTCATGCTGGCGGCGAAGCTAGCCACTGACGTTTATGAGGGATTTAACAATGGTCAGCCCACTGCCCTACTTTTGCTGGACATTGAGAAAGCGTTTGATAGGGTATGGCACGATGGGTTGCTATATAAGCTGCTGGTAATTCACAGCATGCCGCTGTACGTAGTAGCACTCATCGACTCATATCTTGCCGGACGCACATTCTCCACCAGGATATGCAAACAAACCTCCAGAAACAGAACTCTGTCAGCAGGATTGCCGCAGGGTACCGTATGGTCGCCGCTACTATTCAGTCTTTTTATAGCAGACATCCCGTCTCATCCTAATACCTGTAAAGCCCTGTTCGCTGACGACACAGCGATATATTCCCGAAATCCTATAGCTGAGGTAGCGAAATCAAGAATAAGTGAGCACATGGATATCTTGATTCCATTCTATGAAAGGTGGAAGATTAATCTCAACCCTTCAAAAACGGAATTAATCACAATCTCGCGAAAAAGAAAAGACATCGCTATTACCCCCCTTTTAATAGGCAACACAGCCATCTACCCTAAAAACAGGGTAAAGTATCTTGGCCTAACCCTCGATAGTAAGCTGAATTTTAGTAAGCACATCGAGGCAATCGTTGGAAAGAATGAAGGGATAAAGAAGGGACTAGGACTCCTGATAGCAGGAAGATCCTACTTAAGTCCTGCGAATAAACTTGTATTATATCGCTCAGTCATAAGACCAGCCCTGATGTATGGTGCCCCAGTGTGGTGTTCGGCGGCAAAGTGTCACAAAAAGAAGCTGCAGGTTCTCCAAAACAGCTACCTAAGGGCAGCTTTTTCTCTTACCCTAAGGGATCGAGCCAGAACGGAAGACCTGCATGCATGGGCTAGAATCGAAACCGTCGATGAATACATCGATAACCATGCATGTAGGTTTTTCGAAAGGCAGATCAGAGGATCGACTCTGACAGCACACATCGCCGATGTTCGATACAACCCCGAACGCCGCAATCCGCACGGCACCATATAACGGGAAATCACGCTGTTCTACAAGCAACTTATGCCGCCATGACTCTATTCCCTTCAGGAATAGAGTCACTACAATAAACCACCCTAAAATGACCCTTCCAACAACTTCTAAAAGTAAAATCGCATAATTTAAAAAGTTCGTAATAACAGGAGCGCAGAAGCCGACCAGCGGGAAACAGCGGGTAAGCCGCGGCTTATCAGCCAGCTAGCCGTGTCCGAACATGGGGGCGTGGCTTGCTTAACGACTTTCCCGACCTATAAATGCGCAAATACCGCCAAATTTAGCTCACTTGATTTCTACCTACCGAAGCATTCATGTCTCCGCAGTCGATACCGCGGGGGCTCGAACTGTGAGCCTTGATATCATTGCATCCACACTGGAATAGACTTAATTCATTAAGTCTTCCCTTGTAAATAGTATATGTTAGCTCTAATTATTGTTGTACAGTGTGTTGTCATTTTAACCTATGAACTCCTGCTCTTATAGAGCATTTAAGCAGGGTTTTTCTTTATTTTTTTCCCTGCATTTCCACCGGGTACTAACATAAATAACTAAATAATGCAACACAACTTCTATCCCAGCTTTCGCTAATTCTCAAGTAGTAACGACATTGACGGGGCTACCCAAGTAATGTTCGAACAGACAGCAGTACCACGAACCCTAGATTTAAGTAGGTAAATAAGATCAACCCCCTACGGGTGCCAAACTGTTGGCCACGGTGCTGCAGCAACAGCGCCAGGCGAAACAACAGTTTAAATTGTTTAGCTAGTAGCTACTCTGGCATACTTAACCTAGGATTAGTGATTCATTAATGTGTAAATTTTGAAATAATAAATATGCTTATGCTTCAGTGGCGGCTCGCGGCTTTGAAAAGTGGGGAAGAGCTTCCGACATCGACAGACGGAACAGCGTCGCAGGCGAAAAATTTTTGTGGTCCACGCCCAAACTGCCAAAATTTGTTAATAATTATTACCGGTCTTTTTAAGTAAATCATCAAAAAGTAAAATATATTCATATTGTATTAGCAACAAATCATTTTGTTGCTAATACAAATAATGTCTACGAATATCACACTAAAACTAGAATATATAGAAAATATCTCTTGTATAATACTATAATGGATCAACCGTGGAATGTAAATAAAAAATAATTTCAAGAATTCACGGCGGAATGTCCCATAATAAATTCGCAATAAACGAAACAACGTGCTTCGCGTTGATCTGAGAATGGAAGTGCTACACGCCAGCTCTTCCAATCATTGCAAACCAAACAAATGTATGACCATTACGACGTCATCGTTGTCATGGCAACCAACTAGTTGCGCTTATAATTTTGATGACTCGACGGCTCTCGGGCGATGCCTCTTCCTTAAAGGTCTACACAAATGATAATGAAATTGTCACTGCTATAGGCGCGTACGCGAAAAGAAATAGATATTTTCATGTGGGTTCACCTCTGTTCTATTCGATAGTGGAATTAACAAGCAATGTGCAGGTGGCGAGATTCTTGTTCTTGTTTTATGAAGCTGATTTTAATATTTGAAAATAATTGAATTATTAGTTATTTGAGGAGTAACGGGAAACAGATTATTCGTAAACTAAGAACATTTTATCATTGAATCTTAAAATATATTATTTTACTGATGAATGAATTAATTGTATTTCTTTAAATTACATTTACTTGAGGAAGTGGCACTTCCCCTACTTCCGCTGAATAGCCGCCACTGTTATGCTTATGCTATAAAAATGTGTTTAAACTCACAATTTTAAATGGATAGTAAAATTAAACAATTTCTTATGAAATCACCATGGTATTTTTATTAATGAAGAATGGAAAATATTTTTTGTTTTGAATTCTAACAAACCTGGATAAAAATATTTTCTATATTGTCGTGAAGGATTCATTTTTACCTTGGAATTGATTGCCTTTGGCTCCACAAATGATTAAACCTGGCTCGAATTGTTAAGAGCTTTTTACTGTTTATTGTATTTGCTAACCATTTTCATTTTTAGTCTTTTGCCTTTCTTGATAACGATAGCCGACTTGCTATCGAATCGACGATATATAGGTACACATTTCATTAGGGTCACTAAGCTTGCACTTGTGCAGTTTACATCCTGTAGCCTGGGCCGAAGAGGCTCTATAACAATTCAAGCCAGGTTTAATCATTTGTGGAGCCAAAGGCAATCAATTCCAAGGTAAAAATGAATCCTCCAAAAACAATATAGAACATATTTACATCAAAGGTATGGGCCTAATATTTGTTCTATTTTTAGAGATTTAGAAAATAAACATCAAAAGCTATTGCATTTTGAAAACAGTTTAACTTTTTTACACAAATGCAAAAACAATAACTTGATTCCTAAATGTTTAAGATTTAAAGCACCATACAATAACCAAAAAACCATTAAAATCTTAGAAAGAGCAAGTAATGCTCTGTTACGAGAAAGATTACAGTTTCATAGATTTAATAAATATAAAATTCAATTAGAAATTAATAATTTAAAACTAAACTTGCAAAACCAAATTTTACCTATAGATTTCAATCATATTTGTAACTGTGGTCATAATAGTTATTTAATAAATTTTGATAAACAAAAACGTATTCATATAAATAAATTTAATAATCTCATTCAAGAAAAATTAAACAAAGAAATTTCTATTGTCAAAAATAACGACTTTATTGAAAAAACTGTAGTCAATTTGTCTGATAGAGTATTATCCGATGTTGATAAACTTGTTCTTCCTAAAGGTTTAAATTACTCAGTTACACCTAAAATCGTTCCTAAGTTTGATATCATTTCAGCAATTGAAGAAACAACACAAAACTTGCCAGAAGAACATAAAGACGAATTTAGAATTAGAACTAAAATAACACTAGAAAAACCATTTAAAATTAAACAAAACATAACATACACAGAACAAAGAGCATTACAATCATTAAAAAGAGATAACACTATTAAAATTCTACCAGCAGATAAAGGTAATTCAACCGTAATAATGAAATGCATTACTTACGATGAAAAGATAAGGTCTCTTTTAAATGACGGTAATTACTCAATACTAAATAATGATCCAACAGAACGTATTGAGAGACAGATATACAATATGTTTATCATTATCTCACATTTATTTCCAAAATTTTAGTACATTATGACACATTCCTAATGATAATGATATGCTATGATTTTTTCCCGCGCTTTGCTACACGTCAGACAACGCGTTTTCGGCGCGGGTTACAAGCACCTAAACGGGGCAAGGTGTGTGCCCTATCACAATAAAAAGGGTTGTGATGCTGTTATTTTATTTATTAGCTTTCCTTGGGGCTCAACCCCTTCAAAACACCTACCAGTTAGTGTCAGCATTTGGCTGTAGTGTATGTTTGTAATGAAGTATTTTAGTTTTTATTGATAAAGTACTTAATGCAGGGAAAAGTTCTGCAAAAACCCTGCTTAGAATTGCTCATAGATGAGCGTACAATACGGAACGATACAAACAATTATATTTACAACATGCACTATCCCAGAGGAGGGTTGAAGAGTAAAAATTAATATTTACATATGTACAAGTTGTTCAGATTTAGTGTCTAAATCTGGTTCCGGTGGCCAGGAATTGTAACATACCAGGAGCAAAGAGCGGGTTTTATATTCGGCTGCGGTAAATAGGACGCATCCGTGGCGGTGTTGTGTATGGTGTATGTCTGTATTAATGTTATAGTGCAATATTTGCAGTATCCTGTTGCACGCTTCACCTCCATGCTCGAGCCTGGTAGGTGAGTACGTGCCAGGTTGTGTTTGTGTCATTGTTTTAATAACACTCTCTATATTAAGTGCTTTATCTTGTTCTTTATGCATGGATGTTGTCAGCTACCTATATTCAGCTATGTATCTGTATCTTTTCGCTCTCCGTCGGGTCAGCCGAGGGAGCAATGAAGCTGATTTAGGCGCGTTTCGCAGCTGTTCGGTTTAGTGTTGCTATTTTCATATGGAAGAGGGATGTGTGTAGGTGTTCTATATAATATTTACAATGGGAAAATTTTATATTCACGGTTTGAAAACTTGGTTAGGGTGGTCTGATTGGTTTAAAATAAACTGTCGAGTCTCTATATATAGGACCGTGCTTTGGCCGGCGCTGCGGGTCAAATCTCTCGTTGGCTATGGCCGCCGTCAGCGGTGATCCCCGTATTTCAGATTCAAAGAACCTACACGCTAGACCGTCTATATGCTCGTTGATGAGTTCCATGCCCGCCCACGCGTGCAGGTCCTCCACTCTGATTCTATCTCTTAGGGAGACCGAAAAGGCGGCTCTTAGGTAATTGTTCTGTATTATTTGTACCTTTTTCAGGTGAGATTTGGCCGTGGAGCACCAGATAGGGGCACCATATAAAATTGCCGGTCTTATGATGGATCTGTAAATAATAAGTTTATTTTGGGGGCTTAAAAAGGATCTGGGCGATATGAGAATATTAAGGCTCTTTTTAATAGCGATATTTTTCTGAGTTATATGTTCTATATGCTTACTGAAATTTAGTTTCTTATCAAAAATTATCCCAAGATATTTGACTTTGTCTTTAGGTATAATTTGGGCATTGTTTATTACGAGAGGTGTGATTTCGATGTTAGTCCGCTTGCGCGATAACACTATAAGCTCTGTTTTTCCAGCGTTTAGGGTAATCTTCCACTTCTCGTAATATTGTGTAAGTGTGTCAAGGTGTCGTGTAATGTTTGTTTTGGCCACTTCGGCGTTAGGCTCTTGGGAATAAATTACTGTATCATCCGCATACAGGGCTTGACGGGTATTGGGATTTGAAGGAAAGTCAGCAATAAAATAACTGAAGATTTGTGGTGATAGTACCGTTCCCTGTGGTACTCCGGCGTGGATGCGCCTGACTGACAATGTCTGCTTACACACTCGGGTTTCAAAGGTGCGCTCGGCAAGGTATGACTCGATCAGAGCTATTAAATGCAGTGACAGTCCATACTCCACATACAGTTTGAACAGCAGTCCATTGTGGCACACCTTGTCGAAAGCCTTTTCTATGTCGAGGAGCAACATCACGGTAGATTGCTTCTCATTGAAGCATTGGTAGACGTCAGTTGCGATTTTCGCGGCTAGCATGGTTGTGCCATGCTTTCCGCGAAAACCGAACTGCTCCTGCGGCAAAATGCGCAGTTTTTCCACCGCGCAGTTGATTCTCGGCAACAGAAGCTTTTCAGCGACCTTACCGAGTGTGTTTAGCAGCGAGATTGGCCTATATGAGGCCGGCGATTTCAGGTTTTTGCCTGCTTTGGGGAACAGCACTATGCGCGCTTTCTTCCAGGCAGAGGGGAAGTGTTGCAGCCGAATAATTGCATTAATAATGTGCATATATTGGATTAAGGTTTTGTTAGGCATGTTTCTAAGTAGGATGTACGGAATATTATCCGGGCCGGGAGCTTTATTTCTCGGAAGTTGGCAGAGAACTTTGCGGATTTCCGCCGGGGTCACTCTGAGTTTTTCGAGTGCTACAGGGGCGACAGGGTACTTTCGGTCTTTGAACCGATTGACTTGTTTCGTGATATTTGCGTGATCCAGTGTCGCTTTGGTACCTCGCTGTAGACTCCCTCTCGATCGTCGATAATATCTAGGCCGTTATGTCTAAGCTCAGAGCTTTCAGCAGAGCCTCCGCGGACTCTCCTAGCGAGTTTCCATAGCGAACCATCCGTCACACTGACACTGTTCACGTAATCAAGCCATTGCTTGTTTCGGTGTTCACGAATTTGCACCTTTATCGCCTCTGTGAGCTCTCTCACTCGGGCCGCCTCAATTTCTGTCCTGTTTCTCTGCCATCTGCGTCGAATTCTATTACGGAAAGAAATTAAATTTAGTATAGGTTCGGGAAGTATTTCTGTCCTTGGACGTATAATTGTCCTTGGACACATTGCATCACGGATGCGCTGGATATTTAATGTTAGATTGCTTACCTCATTTTCAAGTTCCTGGGTTGTGTCTATTTGTCGGGGAATGACAGTTGCCTCACTTAGCCTCGGAACGCTCTACAATCAAGATTCCTGCAAGAAATTACGGTGTCTTCCGTAGCTGGCGCTCTGCGATGCAGTGTAATCTTTATTGGAAAGTGGTCCGAGTTTAGCGTATCCATTTCCTGGAGCCTTGAGGCTCTTATCGCCCCCCGAGTAATAGCTACATCCAGGAACGAGGCGCTTCGGATGAACGTGGGATTTGTGGTTTTGTGAAAGGATATTTCCAGGTTATTCGCGATTATTCTCCTTAATAATCTACCCTTAGCATTGGTAACGCCGCACCATTCTGCGTGGGTAGCATTTAGGTCACCAATGAGTAAGTATACCCTATTTTGCGGTAAAAAAGCAAGGATATCGGGTTCAGTGAGGCGGAGAGCCAGAGGGGCGTAGCCGCCGTTAATACGTAGGCCATCCGCAGTCTCTATACTGACATGTTCAATATTCGTACGGATGTTACGCACTCTCTTGTATCGGATTGACCTATGTATCAGACAAGGCCACGCCGCCTCCAGCTCGATCAGGCCTATCATACCGCTCCAACCTGTAGTTTCGTATTTTTAATACGAAGTCTACGTTTATGTTGGTTTCAAGTAGGAAAATCACCTGAAAATTGGAAGAATACACAAAATTTCTGAACTCGCCCAATTTGGACCTAATTCCGTTACAATTCCAGCTTGCAATATTGTACATGGATACATTTATATATTAAAGTTGTTATATTCAAGTGTGAAGAAGCGTATCGAGGCTTGCATATTTTGTATGCGACACGCTTCGAGCATATTTGCATACGCTTCAAGTGCTCTAAAAAGCTCATCAATATTTATAAGACTGTTGATTTTGGTTATAACATCATTTAATTTAGTTAAGTTGGTAGTTATGTTTGAAGGATTTGAATTTATATTTAAGTTAGGAATATTTTGTTGAAGTACAGCATCACTAACCTGTACAGTTTTGTTTTTATCTAATTGGTTGTCTCTTCTTTGGCTCCTTAGAGGGAGAAACTGCCCTTCGTATTCTTCTTCCCGTGCTTCAAGTGGGCCCTTGCTCAGGCCAGGGTCTCTTCGCTGACCCACTGTATTTCTGGATTCTTGTGGGTTCCTCCAGGCGGGATTTGTCGGTGGAGGTGCCGGCCTGTACACCTCTTTTGATTTGTTGGTCTGTGATTTTAGCAGATTTAACTTATAAAGGTATACGGGGCATTCCTCGTTGATTGACCTATGTGGCCCTGCACAGTTGGCGCACTTTACATTGTCGTTTTCGCATTCCGTTATATCGTGCGCCATTGCACATTTGCTGCAGGCGACTTGTCTGTTGCAGTATGTTCTTGCATGACCATACTGCTGACACTTTTTGCATTGCATTACCGGGCGTCCTGCCCTTCTGTTTTCCCAGCTGACTCTGACTGACATAATCGTTTTACAGTCCTGGTTTAGTTTCTTGACGGTATGTGATGCTTCTAGGATGACCAGGTACATTGGCCACCTAGTTATCTTCATTTCGAATATATTCCTCACTGGTAGGCGGTATTCATCTTTCAAGGCTTCGGCTATTTCTTCAGGCTTTACATCTCCGTCTAGCCCCTTCAGTACAAAGGCTCTGGTTTTTTCAGTGGACTCGGCATAAGTGTGATATTCCGCATGTTCATGATTTAGCATACGTTTTAAGGTATGCAGATCGTTAAGTGTAGAACAGTATACAATTACTGAATTTTTTGTAAATTTCAGTTCGTAATTTTCAATGTGGAGGTTTTTAAGATCACTCCTGAGTTGTCTGTGATCGTTCGGCCTACCTTTTATAACCACCGGGGGCGGTGGAGTGGGTTTTTGTTTAGGGGCCGCTCTTGGTTTTTTGGCTGCTCTTGCTCTAGTGTTAATAGCCTTGGACGCCGAAGAGGACGCAATACTGACATTATCGTCCTCTGTGACCATATCTTCAAGTGGTTGGAAGCTATTGCTTGTTTCAAGGGGTGGTTGCTGCCCAATGTCCAGCGTGGCCACTCTGAAGTTTCGTTTAAATGGTAGCTGCTTAAACAGAACCTTAAATATGTCTTTCTTGTTGCAGTGTTTGTGTGTTGGAGTCTCTTTGTGGGGAGGGTGGGTTGCCTGGTCCTGGTTTTTCAGGTGGCTTGTTTTGAGTGGTCACTGGCGATGTGTCTCTTGATTTGGCTGTGTATGGCTGTTTGCTACTAGTGGTCTTGGGTTTTTTACTACTTGTTTCCGCACTTAGTAGTGAAGAAGGGCTGACCTTCTTTTTACCAGTGTCTATTTTTGACCGTATCGGTTTTTTAATTTCAATCGGGTGGGCGTCTTTCAGGTGCTGTCTTACCCTGGTAACTATCTTCCAGAGATCAGCTCCGCTGAGCTCTTCTGTGTTTACTTTCTGTAAAGCCTCTACGTTTATTTTACATGTCAGGCATACTTCCATATACCTGACTGCTTTTTCTAATATTTTGTTGATTGTGGTCATACTTATCTTCCTGTCCGGGTTTAAGTCCAAGGATACGCTGGACATACTGTCCTCGTCGTCCTGTGGCTCATCCATGTTAGTTTCGGGGTTACGTCCTCGAGGGCTAACAAATAAAACAAGTTCCCTGAACTTTCAGGTGACTTTACTAGTATTTAAAAATAAAAGCAGTGAAATAGTTTTTTCAATATAGAATTCCGATAAATCGAAGAATTAAATACGCGCTGAGCTCCTTTGTACCTGAGAACTCCTTATTAGGTCTTGCTGCAAAAACGATACAGCAAGAAATTCCGCACAACGCGTGTTGCTTCGACCGATGACAAGGCGGATCTCGTTCGTAATCTACAATATGTTAAAAAGCACAAAAATCAATTCAATGAAATAGAAAGATTCAAACTGACACCACACAATAGTAAAACACCTCATTTTTATGGAGTACCAAAGATACATAAACTAAATATTCCTCTACGTCCAATAGTCAGCTGTATAAATTCGCCAACACACCCCATTGCTAAATATCTACTCAACATTCTTAATCCACTTGCTAACAATACTAACTCATATATAAGAAATTCACAACATTTTTTAGAGAAACTTTCACAAATTAATTTAAATCCTAACGATACTCTGGTAAGTTTTGATGTTGTTAGTCTATTTACCAACGTACCTGTTGATAAAACTTTAAATATTCTAAGAAATAAATTAACTAATAATACTAACCTTGGTGAACGTACAAAACTTAATATTGACACAATACTCGAATTACTTACTTTTTGCGTAAAAACTACTTATTTTCAATACAATACCCATTACTATCAACAAAACAATGGTATGGCTATGGGTTCGCCTTTCTCACCTTTATTAAGTAATATTTTTATGGAAAATTTTGAATTAAATTTTGTTAAAAATTATCAATATAAACCTTTAATTTGGTGGCGTTATCTAGATGACATTTTTTCAATTTATCCATATAACGAACATTTTCTTAACGATTTTCTAAATCATATTAACACAAAAGAACCCACAATCAAATTCACTATAGAAAAAGAAATTAATGAACAACTTTCATTTCTTGACATTCTTATAAAAAAAGACTTGAATAGTTTCGAAACAAAAATATGCAGAAAACCAGCACATACAAACAGATATTTAAATTTTAATTCAAATCACCCAATAATGGTAAAAAAGGGGGTCGTAAAAAGTCTATATGATCGAATGAAAATAATTTGTAATAATCAAAATTTCAACACAGAAAAAGAATTTTTGAGCAATGTTTTGATTAATAATAACTATCCTATTAATTTCATTCAAAAATGCTTTATAGAATTTGAACAACCAAATATCAGACAAAATCAAAATAGACTTATTACGAACCTCTTTATTCCTTATATTCCTGGTTTATCAGACAAAATAAAACGCATAGGTAATAAATTTAACATTCGTACAATTTTCAAAACAGAAAACACCCTTAGATCTAAACTAACAAAAACAAAACCACTTAATGAAAATGAAACTACTAAAAATGTTATCTATAAAATACCATGTGAATGTAATAAATTTTATATAGATGAGACATGTAGACCATTATCAAAACGTATAAAAGAACACCAAACTTATATTAGAAATGCACAATTCCATAAATCACACACGTTTGTCAACATGCATTTCATCATCATATATTAATTTGTTCATTACACAGGTTTCTTAACTACATAACTAACAGTAAGAATGACATTGAACTTGACACCAGTGTTGCCGCTGACATGAAATGAAATTATGTGATGGCTAAGCCAAAATTATCAGATTTTGATGTAAATTATGTTAAAACCTGAAGATGGCGGGACCAGCAAAATATATCGTCTGATTCGCCACGAGGTTCGTTTTTTTGGAACCATCCGCCTAGTCCTCCCGCCTAACGAGTCCTGGGCTTGCGCGCACATCACCATATTCACATCTATTTTTTTCACTTCACGCAAAAAAAAACAGGATTTGAAGCTGGATTCGAAGCCGGGCCGCCGTGTCACAAACACAGCATCTAACCACTGCACCACGAGACCCGCTGGAAGCAATTCCTTGGACCATAAAAACATCTATTTGTCAGAAATATATTTATGATGCGCGCACAAGCCCAGTACTCGCCAGGCCGGAGGACTTGGGCGGATACTTCCAAAAAAAAAGGTTTGCAATTCGCCGTTTATTAACAATTTAAAATTTTACCCCCACTTACGCCATGAATAAAGAGATGGCGCCGAAAACAAAGCGATCTTACAGTGGCTTTGGTGATGTTACTTACAGTGGCTTAAAGGCACTGTAGCCTGTAGCAATACCTCCTAAGGTATTGACTGTAGGCGATCTTAAAGTCACTGAATAGGTAAAGGTTAATCTTTAAGGTGCGTATCCACCAAAAAATCATTGCGATCAAACGTTTGCAACTGTTTGCAGTTCTATTATTGGCAGTCGTCTCCACCAGCCAATTATTCGCAAACAACTATACCCAAAAAAGCAAAGCGCACACACAAACAACAAATCCCTTTGATGACACCGCTCGGAACACGACCAAATGATTGCAAACGTTTGCTAATGCGAGTGATAAACGTCTCCACCAAACAAACTTTGAGTTTACAAACAATCGCAAACGTTTTGCGCGCTTGGTGGAAACGCACCTTTAGATGCGCTACAATGGCTCTATCTTTTATAGAACTACTGTATCGGTGGTTTTCTACTGCCTCCCTCTATTTTTAAGTAATAAAAGCTAGGCATACAGTTAGATAATATTTATACGAGATGGGGCCTTTTAAATACTTTAAATCTTACAGAACCTTTTTATATAAAGCCACTGCATTAAATATCAAATTATATTATTGGCAGAATAAATTATTGTCTGTTAAAATTATGTTAAAATTGATAATTATGCCATCTTCAAATTTTGTATCAGACTGCTGGCAAAATTATGTTAAAATCTGATAATTATGTGACAATCGGCAATACTGCTTGACACTGCTGTTAAGCCGGGCGTTTCCGCCATATATATAATAACAAATAATATTGCTCGCATCAGCACAGCGGTGAAGTCAATGTTAAAGGATAGATATAGACGACGGCTGTGTTTTCTCGCATAAGTTTGTCTTTAAGAAGGACATGCCTTATTTACGCATGTGCCAACATGATGTATTCTATTGGTGATCCCCGACGAATTAAAATGCAAATATTTGAAATACAAGTGGGAATCATTAAAATATGAACGCTATTATTTATTTAGTAATTAGAATGCGATATGATATAGTACACTTTTTAAGAATCTGTTTTACGATATGTAGATGATATCCATATATGTGATGATATCATACGAATAGTTTGTTAGGAATATTTATTTGTTAATCATCGTATTTTAACGGTTTCTTACATTTTTGAGGGGATATAACTTCACGGGAAATCTATTTTAAAGATGAAAAGAATAATATTAAAATATTTCATGATCTAAATAAAATAAGTTATTGAAATTTTGATTAGGTACTACCTACTTCATTATCATTGGTATGCAAAAAATACTTGAGCACGCTCTTTATTGGACTAAATATTCGAATGAAGTAAGAATATAGTTTTCAGAAGTAATTATTTTAAAAGCTTGCCACCTTACGAAAAACTACCTGTACTTTATCTGATGTAGAATGTATGTACGTCTAAGCACTTTTCATGGTTTGAAAACACTTGACAAATGATTTTGTTGAACAATCATTTTTAAATGTCAATAAGCTTGCGAAAAATAGCTCAACAGGAAAAGAAGAAGCCTACTCTTAAATATTTTATTCAAAGTTTTCATTACAACTACAAAGGCTTAATTAAAATATAAATCAAGCACAATTTTACATACAAAACAAATATGATTAGGTATACAAAAATGCAAAATAATTTTTGAAACTACCTACTTAGAAATTAAAATATCTGATAACTTATCGAGGATTATTGGTTCGAAAACAATACAATACAAATATTTAAATTGTCCAAACTTGTAAACACAATAATAATCACTTAAAAATCGTTCACAATACACACTACAAACTTGCTAGCTAAAAATCAGAAAATCGCCATATTAATTTCTCTTTTCTCCTCGGTTTGTTTTGTCGTTTGTCCGGCCGGTAGCAGCAGCACCAATAGAAAATGAAAACGGCACGCAAGCGCAGCGGCGGCCTGTCCTACATAAAGATAGACTTATGATATGGTGTCAAACAAAATTTCATATCTATCTCACTTTTTGGCTTCACAATCCGCTTATTGTTTAAATGTAATGTTATCTATATATTTTTTTTTACGTATATGGTTTCCGCATTGCCTTAGTGCAGTGTTGCCAGAGGAACAAAGTAAAAAGTCGTCACAGACTGGTATGAAAAGTCGTCATTTTGTCGTCATATCTTCTTTGAAATATTCAAGGCAGCAAACTGTCAATTAAGTACTTTTTACCGTTTTTTGAAGAACAAACCATAATTAAACTATTTTCGTATTTCGTAATATCACTAATTTTAGTGTAACCAGTAAATGACACAGAGATGTAGCAGGGTAGCACTACTAGCACTTAATAAGATAAGATACCGATTTCCAATTTGCCGATGCAAATGAATTAGCACGTAAATCCCAACCCCGCCCGTCAATACTGTCAATGTTGTTTACATTTTTGGACTTCAGGCGTTGGTATAAGACTTTTTGAGCAAATCAGGAATGTGATACCGTGGCTCAGGCGGTGTGGCTCCCACTTAGAATGCCAAGGTTGTTGGTTCGATCCCGGCCGAATGCAAGACTTTTTTATTTATTATTTTTGGATTAGTTAGTTTTTTGGTTAACCTTGAGTTAGACTTGGGTTAGCACTTGGTTAGTTTCTTTTTCTAGAGCCCCGGAGCGAGCGAAGCGAGCGGAGGGTCATGCAAAGCTATAATAATACCCCGGCTGACGGATCGCAACTTGTTATTTAGCCGCTCGTAAATCTTGGCAACATCGCATTAAACGTCAAACTATTGACGGGCGGGGTTGGGGTTTACGTGCTAGTATGCAAATGAATATCGTATAATGCTGCAATAAGCAATAACAGGTTGGATTGCGGTTGCGTGAAAGCGAACACATTTTAAGCGCCGCGCGCCGTGCTTCGGGAACGTCCCGAAATTTGACAGTCCAAAGCACACCATGGTGCGTTAAGATATAAGGACAAAAATGATTGTAATATATTGTATAAAGCGTATGTATTAATGATAATATTATACTGATTCTTTTAATTTTTCCATTTGATAAGTGAAAATTTCCTAATATGAAAAAGTCGTCAAAAATTCCATTATTTTAATAAATCGTCGCCACGCTTTAATCAAGGCAAAAAGTCGTCATTTTGGCGACATGTCGCCCTAAATGGCAACACTGCCTTAGTGGCCAGCAGGTAACGTCACCCATAGGGGGTCGCTGTTAAACCTATTTAATCTATTAGGTATGTGGTATTGTTCGTTTGGTGCTACACTTTACATGGGTTGCCCCTTCAAAGTTATAATACTAAGAGATTGGCATAAAGCCTGCTATTTGGGTGTACATGTTGCAGAAGTTGTTGATAAATGTAGTTATGTAGGGAAAACTACAGAAAAACCCTACTTCAACTGTTCTTATAGAACAGGGCGTCATAAAGCTACAATTTTATATTTACAATATACACAATATATACAACATGTATTCTGACAAAACAATTCAAAATATATACAATGAATGTAGGGGACTTAACCATGTTAAGTCTATTCAAGTAATGTAATGGTATCAGGTCGCGCTGAGCGAGTACCGTGGTACCGGCTGCGAATACATGGACGCTTCGGTGGCTTGGAATCATATGCGTTATGACGGTTTCTAGAGCATATTTGTATGCCGACCAGCTCCCTTAACATGCCCCGCCCACGTGTCCGAACGCCGTGGATTGGCCTGGCGAGAACAGATCTCGCGCGTAGTTTGAATGTGGTGCTGCATTTCTGTGCTCCTGATATCTTGGAAAAGTTTACACATAGAAATACACTTTTGTAGCTTGTTTTTAGGGTGGTTTTTGAAAGTTAATTGAGACTCCCGAGGGAACCCATCTTAAGGTGGAAGTTGCCGATAGAAAAGAGTGATTTCTCTGTAAATTGTACCATGTTTGATGGGAATTTCCGGGTTGTAGCGCTGATTAGCGATGTTTGCAGTAAGCGGGGAGCCCGCTATCTGCCGCTCGAAGAACCTGCATGCGAGGGCATCGATGTACTCCTCGATGTACTCCATCTTTGCCCACGCATGCAGATCTTCTATCCTGACCCGATCCCGGAGCGTTAATGAAAATGCAGCCCTCAAATAGTTGTTTTGTATGACTTGAAGTTTTCTTTTATGTGTCTTGGCAACAGAGCACCAGACTGGGGCGCCGTAAAGGAGGGCTGGCCGGATGATAGCTCTATAAAGTATTAACTTATTGCAAGGACTTAGAAACGACCTGGCAGTCACTAGGGTGTTCAACCCTTTTTTTATAATAGCGTTTTTTGCAATTACCGCTTCTATATGCTGTGAAAAGTTTAATTTATTGTCCAGGGTGATGCCTAGGTATTTAACCTTAGGTTTAGGCAGTATTGGGGTGTTATCTAGCATTAAAGGGGTGACATTTATGTTTTTACGTTTTCTGGTAATTATAATAAGTTCTGTCTTAGAACGGTTTAAAGAGATTTTCCACTTATCGTACGTAGTAAGGGATGAGAGTATGCATATGTTCCTGGAGATTATCCTTCGCCACCTCCGCTTGAGGATTGAGGGAGTAGATCGCTGTATCATCAGCGAATAGGGCTTTATGGGTGCTGGGACATGACGGGATATCTGCTATATAAAGATTGAATAATAGCGGCGATAATACAGTACCCTGGGGCACCCCCGCTAGCAGGTTCCTGCTGGCAGAGAGCTTAGTGCCAATTTTCGTAGAGAAGACTCGCCCGGCAAGGTATGACGCGATGAGTGATGTCAAGTGCAACGGCATGTTGTAGATTGCCAATAACTTGTACAGCAACCCATCGTGCCACACCCTGTCAAACGCCTTCTCAATATCCAGTAGCAAAAGGGCAGTAGACTGTTTATTGTTGAAGCCTTTATAAACATCGGACGCTATTTTCGCGGCCAGCATGACGGTACCATGCTGACCGCGAAAGCCGAATTGTTCTTGAGGGAGGAGTTGCAGCCCTTCGACTTCCCTAGTAACCCTCGGCAAGATTAGCCTTTCAGCCACCTTCCCGAGGGTGTTCAGTAGCGATATAGGCCTGTATGATGCAGGCTGTGTCAGGTCTTTCCCTGGTTTCGGGAAGTATTATGCACGCTATTTTCCAGGACGCAGGGAAATGTTGCAGCCGGATAACCGCGTTAATTATGTGCATGTACTGGACTATAGTTTTCTGGGGCAAGTTTTTCAGGACTGAGTTCGGAATACCATCCGGGCCGGGAGCTTTATTTCTCGGGATACGGCTGAGAGCTTTGCGGATTTCCGCCGGAGTGATTCTCAGCCTATCAAGCACTGTCAGGGGAATAGGGTATTTAGATTGTTTAAATGCATTCGCGGTTCGAGTTATGAGCTCCTGCTCTGGCAGAGTGTCGGGCGCCGCGCTATAGACGCTGCCCAGGTAGTCCGCGAAGGCCTCCGCTTTTTCAGCGTCGTCGCCGCATTCACGGCCTTGGTGCTTTATTACAGGCATTTGCGTCATACCTCCGCGGACTCGTCTGGCCAGTTTCCATAAGGAACCGTCATCCCTGCTTATCGTGTTAATATATGCAAGCCACGTTTGATTCCTGTGTTCGCGAATTTTCATCCTTATTTCCTCTGACAGTGTATTGATGCGAGCGGATCCCATTTGTGTCCGATTTCTCTGCCATCGCCGTCGAAATCGGTTTCTAAAAGTTATGAGATTCAGAATGACAACTTTCATTTCTTGACATTCTTATTAAAAAAGAGTTGAATAGTATCGAAACAAAAATATACAGAAAACCAACACATACAAACAGATATTTAAATTTTAATTCAAATCACCCAATAATGATAAAAAAGGGGGTCGTAAAAAATCTATATGATCGAATGAAAATAATTTGTAATAATCAAAATTTCAACACAGAAAAATAATTTTTGAGCAATGTTTTGATTAATAATAACTATCCTATTGATTTCATTCAAAAATGCTTTATAGAATTTGAACAACCAAATATCAGACAAAATCAAAATAGACCTATTATGAACCTCTTTATTCCTTATATTCCTGGTTTATCAGAGAAAATAAAACGAATAGGTAATAAATTTAACATTCGTACAATTTTCAAAACAGAAAACAGCCTTAGATCTAAACTAACAAAAACAAAACCACTTAATGAAAATGAAACTACTAAAAATGTTATCTATAAAATACCATGTGAATGTAATAAATTTTATATAGGTGAGACCTGTAGACCATTATCAAAACGTATAAAAGAACACCAAACTTATATTAGAAATGCACAATTCCACAAATCACACATTTGTCAACATGCATTTGATAACAATCACAGTTTAGCTTCTAGTATTTTGGCAAAGGAACCTTCATCTAAAAATCGTAAAATTAAAGAAAGTGCTTGAATTTTATTAAATAAAGATGAATGTGTTGCTTCAACTTCTGTTAGTTTTAATAGCACATGGTTACCTTTGCTAAAAACTGAAGTTGATAAGGGACACTTAAAAATTAACTAATCCTTTCAACAAAAATCATTAAATTCTTCCTAAGCGAATAACATCAAATTATAGATATATAAAACTTCAAAAACAAATTAATTTACCAAATAACACCTCATTATCACACTAAATACCAGTTAACCAGTAATTAAATATGGCATTATAATTGTCATCTTGTCAAAGTCAGTTCAAAGCCTGACAATCTGCAAGAGCTTTTTACTGTTTTATTGTATTTGCTAACCATTTTCATTTTTAGTTTTTTGCCTTTCTTGAAAACGATAGCCGACTTGCTATCGAATCGACGATATATAGGTACACATTTCATTAGGGTCACTAAACTTGCACTTGTGCAGTTTACATCCTGGAGCCTGGGCCGAAGAGGCTCTATAACAATTCAAGCCAGTTTAATCATTTGTGGAGCCAAAGGCAATCAATTCCAAGGTAAAACCTGGATAAGCCAAAAGTAAATAGAGGTATAACGATTCGGGGTTTATTAAATCTTGTATGAAGAATATCCTTAAGAGTATGAGTAATATGAGCTTATGAGACAAATAGACAACAATAAAATAACATCTGACAACTCTTTTATACAGTGTGGGCCAAAAAGTTATGCATAATTTGGAAAAGCTTAATAATTGCTTCTCAGAAAATGTTATTCTACATGGAAGTTAGTGCATAAAGAAAAAATTATTTTAACGATACTAACCTAAGGCAAATACAAAACAAATGTCGATACCGATATTGCTTAAAAAGAATCGATACCTACTAAGAATTGAAGAAAAAGTATCGATTACAAAATGTACTCGATGCCATTTAAAAGCGTCGATACTTTCAAAGTATCGATGCTTTTCTTGCATCCCTACATATTGTCACGAATTGTATTTTTTTATCTGTGACGCCACGCCTTACTTAGCGTGTAGGAGAGTAACTCAGATTTAGGAACGCACTACGTCAAGTCATTGTCTTTATAAGAAACAAAGGTCAAGTTGAGAAGAGATAATAAAGGAGACACATCGATAAAAACAGTAACAAGTTTATTTACAAACAAACTTAACAACGGTTAGACTGTATACTAATAAAGGCGTGTTTAATATTATAGATGAATTAAGAGTTTACACTATACCCAATTAATATGAAATGCATGTCTTCTCGAGGGAGGCTTAGTTCAAAGTTCGTCTAGCAAGCGACGTCACTATTTTATTAATAAAGTTTATGTGAGCGGAGTTGTCTTTTATTTAGGTATTTGTTCTGATATTTATAAGGTAAGTCTTTTAAGGTTATCACAAATTGCTAAGGTACTTTCACTACTTTTTAAAACTCCCAAAAAACTATCCCTTTACTAGAAGTTCTGATACTTCATAAATTCGACTCTCTCTATAGGTACTTTTAGTAGCCCCCGAATGCCGTATACCTATGCATACGTTCACCCAGGTTAGGTAAAGACCTGACAACCTTAATTAATGATTTTAATTAGTTCACAATAGTATAGTATAGTATGGAGTATTATTAGCATCTTAAGATCCTTTACAGGCGTAGCCGACTATATCAAAATCGGCCTCTCCTATTGGTCGATCCGCATGGCTCAAGAAAAGGAAACTAACCAGGTGCTATCTCAATCTAACCCAAGACATACCCAAAATCAAAAAAAAAACCTATTTAGAAACATAATCTTTAAAAAAATAAAAAAACGCAACGGGGTCTGAACCACCCATCTCCATATATGGATAAGCACAAAGCGATCCAAATCATACTGATTCATGCGCCTTCAGATGTAAACAAAATAAGCCAGTTTTGAGACTGCGCAGTTTCAATTAGCAGGTTATCGATCGATTCCACGTGCTTCATCACCGCATGGCCGCGAATAAGCGACAGGTCCGGATTTTAAGAATTTGGAAAAATATTTTTGCCGTTGTATATATTACCAAAATTTTAAAAGCAAGTTGATAGATGATATATTTAACACAAAAATTCCAAGCCATTGGTTTTTAAAAGATATAGAATAGACCAACCGATAAAATATACAACTTTTGCTATTTTTTCCGAATCTTGCTTTGTTTTGGAGACAAAAAAAAATAAAAACTGTTTCTTTCCTCGTCCCTGGGCGACACAAAAACCAATTAAAAAATGTAAAAATATGACAGTAAGTATATAATTATGTTTAAGGAATAAACCATTGATAGGTATGCAAAAAAAATACTACCAAATATTTTGGTACCTACCTAATTTTTACATTCTTTATTTGCGGCATGCATTTTTTTGTTAAAAATATTAACTAGTTTGCCCAAAATGATTTTATGACCAAGAAAATTTGAACGATTTATACTGTACAATCTGGTGTAACACAGGCGCAGCACTGAAACTTGTAAATTTTCAAATATATATATTTTTTAAAATCATCCCTTTGATTCAAAAATATAAAAAAATGGTAGCATAATAATAATAAAACCCTTTTTATATGCGTTTGCCTTAAATTTTACTTTCTCTTTAAGTTAGACTTGAATAGGTACTACTTTTAAAAGAGATTTGTAATGTTAAAGTATTTTGCATTTACATATTACATACCACAATCTGTAGGCAAGAAATACACCTTTTTTAGTTTTTTAAAATATGAATTTTTGTTGCATTGAATAGCTAAAATAACTTTGGGGCAAAGAAAGGTTTATTAAAACAAAACATCATGATATAAACGTTTTATTTACATTAACTTACATTAGGTAGTAGTAGTAGTCTATTTGGAAAAAGCCAATAATACAAAATATGTAGGTGGTATGTACCAAGATACAAAATTCTTAAGACTATACACATGTCTAAATGGTCATCAAAACCTTAAAACATTTAAGGGTAATTAGGAAGTTTCCTGAGAAATTAACCTGATTATTTTTTATTACAACAGTGAGAAAAAATCGATAAGTATTTTTTTATTTCCACTAAATATGAATATTACGAGAGCTATGCCAGTTTTTAGTTTTGTATATATAGATATACTATGCATGGTGTGACGTAATAATTAATGTGTATTGTGACGTCATAAGCAGATTTCAAGGCGTATCTGCCTCATTTTTCGCCTTATGGAAAAAAAAAGCACGTGTCCACTTATTTTTCATGGGCTATCGAAAAATTGATGAAACATCCTCATCGTTCCGTATACCTGTTTCTGTTATTTTAATAGATTTTTTTAAAAATATTTTACAGACTGTTCTATAGGTTTAATATAGAAATAATCCGTTGGGGAAGCTTTAACATTTTTTTCTAATTTTTACTCCCTTCTTTTATTTTTTCTTTACCTTTACAGATAGAAAAGACATACAAATTGTACTTTACGTCACTCACTACACTTTTCTGTCCTAAATTCTTTTCACAATTTAGGTACAGAAAAGTGCAGTGAGTGACGTAAAGTACAATTTGTATGTCTTTTCTATCTGTAAAGGTAAAGAAAAAATAAAAGAAGGGAGTAAAAATTGTAAAAAAATGTTAAAGCTTCCCCAACGGATTATTTCTATATTAAATTAAAGCTCCCCTCACGGCTCATTTCTATATTATTGAACCCATATGTAGTATGTAAAACAATTTTTAAAAATCTTTTAAAATGGCAGAAACAAGTATGGGGAACAATTACCCATTTAAGGAAACTTATAATAACTGTTTAGAGCATCAAAGCTCCTCAACAAAGTAAATTAAAATCCATCCTACCTATAAGAAGACTCATTTAATACAAAAGGATAAAACCAAGGATAAAACTGAATAAACTCACTGCTATTTATGCATCGTGACAGTAAATAAACCCTTTTTAAGATACTATTCCCATATTTTGTATGTTATGCTGCAGTTATCCTTAAAAGAAAATTATACTTATTTAAAATAAGAAATCCCTGGTATTCTACCCTTATTTTGGCAACACCAAATCAAACACCGTTGAGTATTTTCTTTGACCTTGGCAGTTAACGCCATTGTCTTTTAAGGTCTTTTGTCTTTAAATCCTATTCCTAACGTCTGCACCAACTTATACACTAACAAAATACACTAATAACGAACTATTATAATAATAAACTAAACTAGATATCCAAGAGTAAATTAGTTATTTTCAACGAAAACGATAATATAAACCACTCAGACGCACGTACGTACTTCAATAAGTGAACGAAACGAAACGCCGAAACCCATTACGGCAAACACAGAAAAAAGAATTATTTCAAGCGCAAGCAACAAGCAAGGTCAGAGAAATTTGATAATATTTTTGATTACCGAACTGTAAAAGCTTTATGAGCTGATTTCGTTCTGTCGCTTCTCGGTGTTTGTGCGCATGAGTAAAATTATCCTATTTTCAGTTCTGTCCGACGGTTTTTCCCCCATGATTGGTACGATTTTTCGACGCATGCAGACGGTTTGTGCTTATCCATATATGGAGATCGGTGGTCTGAACCGGGGCCGTCCAGGTGAGACCCAGTTGTCTAATCCCCTACACCACTAGAGCTCTTGACAGAAATTGATTGCATCACGAAGACATATTGTAATACGAGCTGGATCGACTAATAAGAGAGGTCGATTTTTACATAGTGCACTATTTGTGTAAAGGATCTTAAAACGCCCATCTAGATCTCTCGACCACCACGGCTAATGCTGAAAATCGATTGCATCACGAGCATTTTAAGATCCTTTACACAAATAGTGCACTATGTAAAAATCGACCTCTCCTATTGGTCGATCCATCTCGTATTACAATCACCGACCTCCATTATATGGAGAAGCACAAAGCGATCCAAATCATACCGATTCATGCGCCTTCAGATGTAAACAAAATAAGCTAGTTCTGAGACTGCGCAGTTTCGATTAGCAGGTTATCGATCGATTCCACGTGCTTCATCAACGCACGGCCGTGAATAAGCGACAGGTCCGGATTTTAAGAATTTGTAATAGTTATTTGTGTATTTAGAGCGGAAAGTCGTAACGGATTACCGCTTACAATATTGAAAAAAAAATTAAAGCTCTTCCCACGGATCATTTCTATATTATTGAACCCATATAAGTAGTCTGTAAAATAATTTATAAAAATATTTTAAAATAGCAGAAACAAGTATGGGGAACAATTACCCATTTAAGGATCTAAAAAAACTTTCGAGCATCAAAGCTCAACAAAGTAAATTAAAATCCGTCCTACCTATAAGAAGACTCTTTTAATACAAAATGATGAAACTGAATAAACTCACTGACCTATTTATGCATAGTGATTTATGCTAAAGGTCAATAAATAAACCCCTTCTAAGGTGATATTATTCCCATATTTTGTATGTTATGCTGCAGTTATCCTTAAAAGATAATTATACTTACTTAAAATAAGAAATCCCTGGTATTGTACCCTTATTTTGGCAACACCAAACCAAACACCGTTGACTTTTTTCTTTTACCTTGACAGTTGACGCCATTGTATTTTAAGGTATTTTGTCTTTAAATCCCAACGTCTACACCAACTTAGACACTAATAACGAACTATTATAATAATAAACTAAACTAGATTTCCAAAAGTAAATTAGTTATTTTCAACGGAACACGATAACATAAACCACTCAAGCGTACTTACTTCAATAATTGAAGGAAACAAAACGCCAAAATTCGAAACCCAAAACGGCAAACAGAAAAATGAATTATTTTCAAGTGCAAGCAACAAGCAAGGTCAGAGAAATTTGATAATATTAATATTATTGATTACCGAACTGTAAATGCTTTATCAGCTGATTTCGTTCTGTCGCTTCTCTGTGATTGAGCGCATGAGTAAAACTATCCTATTTTCAGTTCTGTCCGACGCAGAACCCGTTTTTTTTCCCCACGATTGGTACGATTTTTCGACGCACACCGCACACTGACTGCTTTTGCTTATCCATATAATGGAGGTCGGTGATTACAATATGTCTTCGTGATGCAATCGATTTCTGTCAAGAGCTCTCGTGGTGTAGAGGTTTAGACAACTGGGTTTCCCCTGGACGGCCCGGTTTCAAACCCCGTTGCTTTTTTTCAAGATTATGTTTCTAAACAGTTTTTTTCTTGATTTTGGGTATCTTGGGTTAGCACCTGGTTAGTTTCCTCTTCTTGAGCCCCCGTAACGAGCGAAGCGAGCGGAGGGCCATGCGGATCGACCAATAGGAAAGACCGATTGTTATATAGTGCACTATTTCTGTAAAGGATCTTATAATGCGAATTAGTAATTCGTTTGGAAAGGATGCCAAATCCAGTTAAAGAAGAGATTTATTGTCATACACATACATCTTGGCTTAAAATTAAAAAAGCAAATGATTAGTATTTTATTGAGTAAGTATTTATTTTTTTTTCATAAAAGATAAGTTAAGGTCACTTTATACCTACTCCTATAAACCCTGGCAAGAGTACTTGCAAGTAAGAGTTATAACACAACACAAAAGAAGAAATAAGGGTTATCTCATTACACTAAATCTAAGTATTATTTATTTATTTTAAACATTAGCAATATGTACTGTATGGTATATCTTACTTCCTTTAATCATCCCTAGCCATGCAATGTAATAATAATAAAAATAATTTATTTATGGTAAAATATCCATTTACACCTAACTGCTATGTAATAAATTCTAACAAGGAGCATATATACATATATAAAAAAAAATGTCGGGTATTTTTAATCAAAGTTACAATAAGTTACAAAACCTGACAATGATTGATGCATGAAATATAACACGTCACAACAATAAAGGAGTATATGCAAGCCGGACATACCAAAAATATTGACATCATCAGGCAAGCCACTGGGCAACCTATGCATCCTATGCATAGGCATATTAACTCAATAATTGGTTCTATGAAATTGTCTTTGAAGTAAATATTCCACTACTCCTAACAGTCACATACAGATTAACCCATCCAAGAAGGGTAGGAGAGCAGATTGTACATTGTGCCATTCAACAATTTAAAAAGATTACGCAATTCCACGTATTACATTCTGTCACTCAATCTCGGAAGGCTCAGCAATGCATAAAGTTCTTAGTTCATCATAATTTATATTTTCAATAGGGATTTTTACTTTATATGCAATGTGCCTTAGAAATCTTCTTTGAATCTTCTCTAAATGGTTCATGTGGCATTGATAGAAAGGTGACCAAACTGTACTTGCATACTCCAAATTCAATCGAACAATGGCACAATCCACATTTCTAAGAGCATAAACATTGCAGAAATCTCTCAGAGATCTTCGAACCAGTGTTACCACTGCTACCCCGTTCGGGGCAGAGCTACCCCTTTTTAATACAATTTCGCTCTCTTGCTCCCCTCGAACATATCTACCTCGCTCCCAAAATATCAGTTATAAAAAAAGTTAATTATACAAAAAAAAATGTTATTCAATAGTTTTAAAAAAGTGAAATAACCAAGAATCTAGACATGGTCTTTAAAGAAGTCCAGACGGAGCTTTATAATAGTTTTCGGCATTTTTTAGCTGTCATAATAATAAGGCATTCTACTAATAGATGTCGCTAGAAAACGCGTGTCCGTTAATTTAACGATATTGTCGATCGATATTGACTTGGTAACACCCATATATATTTTAAGTATATGGTAACACCATTGTCTTTCCAGTATAAACAATGGTAACATTGAATGGTCACCCAAGGATTCTTGATTATCGTGATCGTGATCCTCGTGATTCCCCTGGGAATAGCGTAAATCGTTAATGTACTGAACTTTTTCTGCTTTTTTGGTAATTTTTTAGTTAACGTGTCAGGCCGGTTTTGTCGTTTTTTCCTCAGAAACACACAAATTGAGTATTTTACGTAATTTTTTGGCGTTTTTTATTTTGGCGGAAACTTAATAGTAATCAAATGTTATGCAGGACAGTGGAGCGAATTGAGGTGCTGGGTGGGGTAAAAAGTTGTAGGAAAAAAAAGAAAATATTCGGTTTGCAAAGACGAATTTTGTTAAAAATTTGTTATTTTTATACATAATCCAGTGGCATAACAAGGTTAGGGAAAAAATACTCCACTGTCCCGTTGCAATTGCAACGAAACAACACTAACCGAAAGCATGCTCATTGAAATCAGAGGATCCATTTGAGCCGAAAAAAAGCCTCCAAAGTTTTCACACAAATTTTCAGCACCACTTCACAAAAACACTGGAAATATAGGCAATACACAGCCGAAAATCTTTTTTTTTTTTCATTTTGGGCATGCCTTGAGTTAGTGTGGGTGAGTTTTGTTTGGTTGCGCCCCCGGAGCGAGCGTATGGCCATGCGCGAATTGAAATATTAGTAGAACCATAAAAAAAATAATCAACTGCAACGGGAAAGTGGAGCTCTTTTTCCCTATCCTTGTTACGCCACTGAAATATTTATAAAAATAGCACATATTTTTAACAAAATTTGCCTTTGCAAACCGAATATTTTCCATTTTTGTACTTTTTTTCCGCAATTCACCCCTATTGACTCCACTGTCCCGCGAGCCAGTTGAATACTATTAGGTTTCCGCCTATAAAAAAATTACTAAAAATGACGTAAAAACACTCAATTTATGTGTTTCCACGTGTGTTTCTGAGGAAAAACTATAAAACGACAAAATCGGCCTGACACCAACTAAAAAGTTACCGCTTTTTTGTTAATTGTTGTAGTGTGCTAAAACTGTGAATATATTCTGTCCAGAGTCAAACTGTTTAGTGATTAGTGAGTTCCTTGGGAATGTTTGGATTTATGCTTAGGCTTAGGCTAACCCTAACGCAAAATTTGAACTAACGTCTAGCCGCTGACGGTAACTGACTATCCATATTGTATTATGATGGCTTTTTGGCATGGACCTCCGTTCGCTTCGCTCGCTACGAGGGCTCAATCAACAAGAACTAACGAAGTGCTAACCAAACCTAACCCAAAATTAAGAAAAAAAGCTAAATTAATAAGAAACAATAATTCTTAATGTTGGGTTAGTTTTGGTTAGTACATATTGATTGAGTCCCTGTAGCGACCGAAGCGAGCGGAGGGCCATGCAAAGCCATAATAATACCATATGGATAGTCAGTTACCGTCAGCGGCTAGACGCTAGTAAAATTTGCGACTCCTAAATGAAAAATAGTGAATATATTAGCTTTTATTTAATCTACCCCTCACCGACCCAATTCCACCCCGCTCGTTTACGTTAATCTACCTCGAAAAAAAAGTGCTTGTGGCAACACTGTCTTCGAACAAATCACAACAGGTTCATAGACCTGTTGGAAGTGTTGGACCAGTTCCGGTTCGTCCTCGGTTGAGATAACGTCGTCCCGTAGCGGCTCGTTTGTCTCCTTTGGTACAGGCCATTGGGTGTGCACGTGGTAAACGTTTAGTGATCGTTTTTCTCCCTGAGGAAGAATCGGACCTCATAGCCAGGGTAGTCTGTGCCGTTCATCCGGTCCTGCCGTCGAGGGGCCAACACGTTGGAAACGGATTACAAAGTTCGGCACGGGAAGTGAAAGCGTTTGCTTAGAAAACGTGTTGTAATCCCCCGTATGGGGGGCTGGAAAGTCGAGCCGTCTGGAGGGTGTAGGGGGTGGGACACGTAGTGGAGGGTGATTCCTACTAGGACTCCGGGTTTTATCCTTGTGCGCGGTAGCGTGGCCTGAGGGCGGTCGTGGTTTTTTCATGCGGGGATTTTGGACTTTGGAGTCTCTGACAGAAAAGGTTATACCTACAGTGCGCGAAACCTCATTGCATCAGTCAGTCGTGCCTTTCATAGATTTTTATTCGTGTGTGTGAAAAGTCGGTGGTCGTGGCAGGGTCCAGAGCCCGACAACGTCGCGGTCACCACCCCGAATACAAACCCCTTCAAACTGGAACAACGTGTAACGGAAGTAGAAGGGTAGCTCTATCTCTCCTTAAGCGCCGGACGAAGGGTGCACTGGCAAATTGGCCTTTTAGGACCAGAGCCAAAACAAAGAAACCAACCAAACCAACCCTGTTGGACATCTCCTCTATACGGAATTTTTCGCGAATTGGGTTTAGATTATGCTAATTTATGATGAATTAACCTTTATACGTCATATACCTATCCCCACCAACATAAATGTATGATACACTGGAGTTACTTCGGTTTTGTTGGCGAAAACGTTACTTTTTGTCTGATGCAAATGACATAACCCAAGCAAAACCCGCTCCAGACCAGATTATGCTTGGCTAACCTAACGATGACGTCATCAACATTTCCCCTACTTTAGGTTATGTCGCGAAAACGTTAGATTATGCTCAAAACCTAAACCGTTTATGCTGGATTAACCTCGCGAAGGACTTCCGCTTTGGAGTTGGCGGCGTTCGGACGTGGAAAGGGAGCCTGGTTTTCTAACCTGACTTCGCACGGGTAGTGCACGTGATTCGCGGCAGAAAGCGTTGGGGGGCCCCGTTGGTTCGAAAGGGAAGTCGTGGCCGGTTAGGACAGTGTTTAGGGTGGGTCGCTTAATGTAGGGTCGATTCTAGGGTTGCCGATCTTTCAGAAAAGTATCGATTCCTGGGATCGATCCAAATCGAAAGCAACAGAATCGATTCGCGATTAAATCGGATATAGTAAAATCGATCTTTAAGAAAATCGATCTTTAGTTTGTTAGATAGTTAATAGCAATACTTAAGAATTTGCTATGCAATAATATTAATGATTAGGTACAACGTACTACGCCACATAGGTACTATTCTATTAGAAATATAATTAAAAGTACTTAAAACAAACTTACCTATACTAAAATACTGCTGCACTATAGCTTACAAAACGAGCAATAACTGGACTATTGTTTCAAATGTCTTACACACATCAATCAGTGCAAACAGCAATCATAAATAGAGAAATAACAGTCTTTATCAATTTAACGACGAAGAGAAATTAAAAAAATATGTCAAAATAGGCTCACTGAAATACCCTCAATTGAATCGCAATGATAAAAGAAAAAATGATATAATGGCTAGGTTATTAAATACGTCATACGCATGCGGCACGATAACCGATGCAGTATCACAGTTTATACCGTATGGGTACGGTATAAACTGTGACAGTATTACAGTTCGCTTAGCATTTTTGAATTCTCCCGAACACGCGCGGAGGATTACCGGAATAATATGGTTACGAATTTGCGATTACGGTGTTGCCGATTGCCTTGCCTGTATCGCATATTATTTGCATTCAATAATTTATTAATTTTGGCGAGGCCGAAACCCGAAAATATCAGTATCAGTCATAATCATAAAATTGTAAGTATCGATTCTAAAAATCTAAAATCGCTTTTAAAAAGATCGATCTTCGATTAAATCGACCCAAAGAGAATCGATTCAAAAGATCGATTTTTTAACTTAAAAAAATCGATCTTCCAAAAGATCGATTTTAAATCGGCAACCCTAGTCGATTCCTACGAGGATTCTTCCAGATTCTTGCACGTGGTTACGTGATCTGAAGGAGATCGGGGCTGAGGGCCCTGCGTAGATGGGAAGTATCTCTGACAGCAACTGGTTATATCTGCATTGTGTGAAGGCCCTTTGCATAAGACTCTAACCGTGCATGTACAAGATTTAAATGTGTGTGAATGTCCAGCCGGTGGTGTTCGAACCTTAAAACAAGCCGTGCATGAATTAGTCTGAGCCTTCAGGAGTATATACTCGACATACTGAGGGTTCAAAAAATAGTATCCCTGTCCACCAAGGTGTAACTAATCTGGGATGGGTCGCCCCAGCTCTTACTAAGCCTGGATAGGGGTCGTTTCTGGGTAAATGCGTAACCGCGAAGCCCATAACTAAAAACCAACCAACCAACCTTAACCTCGCGAAAAATTGCTTTATATAATGAACATGTGGAAGTCAATTGTGTCAATTTTACTTTATCTTACTAGGAATAAAATACCTAAATAGAAAATTTAAATTAAATTTTAATCTAAATGATGTTTTGCCTCCCAGCAATCTGCTTGTTATAACCTGTCTGAAACATTTTAAAATAGGATATTTATTATTTCTAGGCAGTGTTGCCAATTAGCGTGTAATTACACGCTTTGTGTTCGTTTTGATCGCCTTGCGTGCATTTTTCGAACACTCTCAAAAAGCGTGTATTTTGTGTGTAATTTCACAAAAAGCCTATAATTTGCGTGTAATTTTGTAATTTGAAAAACCCTTTTGTTTTTTATGGCTTTCCAAGCCAAAGCCACGGCCACTTCTTTACCGAAATACCATTGCTATATATTGTAATAAAAAATAAATAGGACTAGACGTGCTTTCCTGTTCTGATTTACAAATTCAACGACATCTGTCGGGCTATGACCTACTATACGGCACTTCAGTTTGCAGTTTTGTCATTTCCATCAAGGCTTTGCATTTATCTATTTTCTATTAAGTAAGTGTCGTGACTGTCGTGTTAGCACTGTCACCTCCTAAACTTGATGGGCATGGGACTCCCATGGAATTTTGTATTTACTACTTTTTTCACTGTGTGCATAGTATTATTTGTTGTTTGTTCGTTTTTGGTTTTACTTATTCCTTTCGTTGTGCTATGCATGTGCGGCTTATATTAGTGTTATTTGTTATTTTATTTTTGTGTTTAATATCAAGAATTTGAGAACTAGATACTTGTAACAATTTTTCGTAACCTAAACATGAGATAACGAAAAAAGTAATACATTCTTTTTCCTTTGGAAATAGCTTAATAGAAAGTGCACGATTGTAATAGATCTATTACTATTATTGTAATAGGGGTGGCAACACTAGTCACCACGACCGTTACGTGGCAGTTGTGACAGCACAAAACTTTAAACCTGAGCTTTATCCACAATACCGAAACAGAATTTTTGCACTCGACGCGCGTTTCGCTAACCATGATGCTAACATGGTTAGCGAAACGCG
>MU189829.1:36345-48507 GCA_016904865.1 Pissodes strobi | reverse complement strand
CTGAAATCCCATAGAATTAGCTTTGAGATCATATCGTGTCTTCATTCGGTCACTGGCTTTCTCCGTGTTTTCTCTGGCTAATTCATGGATGTATAGTAACTTTTCCTTAAGGGAGTCCGCGTAGTCTTGAATTTCCATATCCTGGTTGTCTGGCGTTCCGAATAATAGGTCGCAGGGTAAGCGGAGTTCTCTTCCAAATAAAACCATGGCTGGTGTTAGTCCTGTCGTGTCATGGACTGCTGATCGATAGGCCATTAAAAATAGTGGTATGTGTTGGTCCCAATCCTTCTGATGTTCATCTACGACCTTTGACAAATGTTCTTCAATGGTCTTGTTAAACCTTTCAACCATGCCGTCTGATTGTGGATGTAAGGCGGTAGTCCGTGTTTTATGGATGTTGAGTAAATCACAGACTTTCTGGAAAACCTTGGATTCGAAGTTGCGTCCTTGATCTGAGTGCAGCTCTAACGGAACACCAAATCTACTGAATAGGTTATTCACAAGAACCTCTGCTATGGTAACAGCTTCTTGATTGGGGATTGCAAAGACTTCAGGCCATTTACTGAAGTAGTCAATTGCCACTAAAATGTACTTGTTACCATTATTTGTTTCTGGAAAAGGGCCAGCTACGTCAATGGCGATACGTTCAAACGGTAGGCCCACATTATACTGTTTCATTTTGCCCCTAGATCTTGTTTTGGGTCCTTGGCTTGCGGCACAGGTTGAGCACTGCCGACACCACGATTTCACATCTTGGCAGTAGTTGACCCAGTAAAATCTGTCGCGAATCTTGTCAATCGTTTTGTTCACTCCGAGATGAGCACCAGACTTTCCATTATGAACTTCTTCCAGAACTTCCGATATCTTCCTCCTTGGTACCACTAACTGTGTCTTCACTACTTTTCCATCGGCGCTTTCCCAGGCTCGTTTAAGAAGTCCATTTTCCACCACCAGGGAGTCCCACTGAGCCCACAGAGTTTTAAAAGCAAGTCCTTTAGTTGATATCTCGCCCCAGCTTGGTCTTGGTTGATGTTCTTCTTTAGCTGTTAGCAATAGTGCTATTTCACTATCTTCAAGCTGATCCTTTTTAAGTTGCTCTGTGGTCCACTGCTGATCAACCTCAAATTTCGTTTGCCTAATCCGAGTAATTCCTTCTCGTTGATCTACTCTTTGGCAATGCTTACAATTATCCGCGCATGGTCTTCTGGATAAAGCATCTGCATTATTATGCAATCTCCCTGCTCTGTGCTTAACCTTAAAATTATATTGTTGTAACTTTTCAAGCCACCTGGCTACCTGTCCTTCAGGTTGTTTCATATCCAAAAGCCATTTAAGTGCTGCATGATCAGTCCTTATCAGAAATTCTTGCCCATATAGATATTGATGGAAATGCTCAACAGACCGTACTATTGCCAAAAGCTCTTTTCGGGTTACACAGTAGTTACGTTCAGGTTTCGAAAGTGTTCGACTGTAGTATTCGATAACTCGCTCTTCCCCTGCTTGTACTTGCGATAAAACTGCTCCGATGCCGGTGTTACTTGCATCTGTGTCCAATACAAATTTACCCTTTTGTTCCGGATATCCCAATATTGGACTAGAACATAGAGCCGCTTTTAATTTCCTGAACGCAGAATCGCAGTTATGATCCCAGTTATAATTAGCTCGTTCTTCAGTGAGGTTATGTAGAGGTGCCGCTATATTTGCAAATCCTTCAACAAATCTTCTATAGTAAGTACATAGTCCAAGGAAGCTCCGGAGTTCATGTTTGTCGCGAGGACGAGGCCAGTCCTTGATTGCTGTAATCTTCCGTTGGTCGGTTTGGATTCCTTCTGATGACACAACATGCCCGAGAAATTCAACTTTTTGTTGAAAAAGAAAACATTTCTTTGGATTCAGTAAGAGCTGAGCATTCTTGATTCTAGTAAAAACTTCATGCAAGTTTTGTAGGTGCTCTTCGAAAGTTTTTCCCATTACCATTATATCATCAAGATAGACCAGGCATGTCTTCCAAGTGAGGCCTCGTAGCACAACCTCCATAAGACGCTCAAAAGTAGCGGGGGCATTGCATAATCCGAAGGGCATAACTTTAAACTGATATAAACCACTTCCGGTAGAAAAGGCAGTCTTTTCCTTATCTTGTTCGTCGATGCCTACTTGCCAGTAGCCGCTCTTTAAATCGAGTGTTGAGAACCAATGAGAACCTGCTAGTGTCGTCAACGTGTCATCAATCCTGGGAAGTGGATAGCTGTCTTTCTTGGTGACGTCATTGAGCTTTCTATAGTCCACGCAGAATCTGGTAGTCCCATCTTTTTTAGTGACTAAGACAACAGGAGACGACCATGGGCTCGATGATTCCTCAATAATTCCATCGTCAAGCATCTTGTTGACTAATGTGGTAACCTCTTGCTGCTTCGTCACTGGTAGCCTCCGAGGATGCTGTCGTATGGGGTGAGCACTTCCAGTGTCGATTTTATGTTTTATGATGTTCGTTCTTCCAGTATTGCCATTTTTCCTTTCAAAGGCTGTGCTCTGCTCTTTGATAAATTGTGTAGCTCTCTTCAGTTCTTCGGAAGACAGATGTTGCCACGACTTATGGAAATGTTCTAGGACTTCCTTAGGTGATGTTGAGGGTGTTACTTCTGACTGTGTTTCGCAACTGGTTACCCATTGCACCGGCTCGCAAGTAGCTATTACATCTCCTTTATTGATTTTGATGGAATTGGATGAAATATTTGCTATCCTTATCGGTATTTCGGCGTCGGTTTTGACTAGTGCTTTGCCTACGAGGTGTTTGCAAGGCAAATCGTGGTGTTGGATAAGTCCGATGCAGCCTCCAAAATCCTTCTCCAATTTCCCAACAATTATCTGCTCGGTATTTCCGCTTATTCTGACAGTACATGCCGCCACTACTTTAGTCGGTGTGCCATCGTCTGTTTTGTTAAGGATGAACTCTTCGGTGCCAAATTTCAGAAGTTTAAGCTTGTTGTCAAAAGAGAATCCATGTTGACCGATGAGATCCATCCCCAAAATAAATTCGTCTTCGATGTCGGCGACTAACACTGTGTGGTGTAATTTAATTCGTCCCAGTTGAAGTTCGATATCCATTTCCCCAAGTACTTCAGCTGTCTCACCGGTAACTGTACGTAAAACTACATTCTTTGATATGGGTAGAACTTCTACTCTATTTACTATGTTGGACCTTATCAAAGATACCGCCGCACCAGTGTCAACAGTAATTGTTATGGCTCTTCCGTTGATCTTTCCTGTAATTGTTAGACTGTCGGCGGCTTTTCCTAGGCTTTTTATGGAGACGATCCTGGGGGCTTTATCTTCTTTAGCCAACACCCGCCCCGCAATGTTGACTAATTGAAGTTTTCCTGATTTGACTTGGGGGCCCTAGCGTCTCTGGATGGAGATCTAGACCGTAGTTGTACTCGGCAGTCTCTTTTGAAATGTCCAGTTCTGCCACATCTATAGCACTGATTTGATATATTTCGGTTACGTGGCCTATCTTCCATTGGCTCCCGGAATCTCGCCGTGGCCTGAAGAACTTCCGTTAATTTCTTCAAAATTTCACCCATCTCATTTAATTCACAGCTGTTTGTCGCCTTTTCTTCCTGGATGGATACGGCCCTGATTTTTGGCTTGGAGATGTTACAGGCCGCCTCGATTTCTAGGGCTCGACCCAAAGCTTCACTGCTGTTATCAAATTTGGCTAGACGTAGCATTTTCTGAGTTTCTGGATCTCTGATACCATCCACGAAATATTGGGCAGCAAGTTTCTCTTGAAATTCCTCTGTCGCTCCCGGGTAGGCCAATTGAATGAGACGTCTAATGTCTGCCTCAAATTCTTGCAGGTTTTCACCAGGCTTCTGATGCCGAGACTTTACTTGTGCCTGATACAGTTGTCTTCGGTGTTGGTCTCCAAATCGTCTCTCCAGGACAGCTACAAGGATGTCATATTTCCCTTGTTGGCTGATGGGAATGGTCTGCAGTAGTTCCAGGGCAGATCCACGAAGCGCTACCACTAGTGATGTAGCCATTTCTTCATTATTCCAGCCGTTGGCAACAGCAGCGGCTTCAAATTGTATTTGTACATTGTCCAGGATGTTTGACCGTCGTACGTTGGAGGTTTGATGTTTTGTCCGGAGGTGAATGCCCTCTCGGTGGGTGCTTGATGTTTTAGTCTGGTAAATTCTGCTTGTAGATTCTTCACTTCTTTCTGTACGTCTCCTACTTCTTTTTGTACATTTCCAACTTCTTTTTGTACATTTCCAACTTCTTTTTGAATATTGTTTACTTCTTTTTCAAATTTCTCATTTTGTCCGTCCAATATTTTCTGTAATTTTCCTTGCTCGCCTACAATTACATCCAGCATCCATTTCTGAAGCTGGTCCTGCTCTGCTTGCCTTTTCTCTTCCTGGTCTTGTAAAATTTTCTGAAGCTGGTCCTGTTCTGCTCGCCTTTTATCTTCTTGATCTTGTAAAATTTTCTGAAGCCGGTCCTGTTCTGCTTGCCATCTACGTTCCTCCTGTTCCCGTTCTGCTTGTCTTTTGTCTTCTTGGTCTTGCAAAATTTTCTGAAGCCGGTCCTGTTCTATCTGCTTTTTACGTTCTTCCTCTTCCCGATCGGCTCGCCTCTCAGCATTTAAATTATCCATAAAATCGGCCAACATTTTATTTATTTGCTCCATTTCCGCCGTTTGTTGCCTTGTATTGACCATAGAATGGTATAAAATTTTACCAGAATCCACCAATGAAACGGTCTCGTTGACGTACTTGTACTTCTTTCCTCGAAAAATACTTCGCTAGTCCGGTCCCTTCACAATCCGACTTCTGACACCAAATGTTACGTTTTTCCCGTGGGTTCTTAACAGAATTACAACTTTGCTATTTTCAACTAATACTCTCTTTATTCACTACCACTGTATACAATTTAACTCACTAAACTAGTCTTATAACTTTACCACTAATATCTATTCAACATTCAATGATTAACTCAACTAACTAACCGACAGTGTTGCCAGATCAGTTTTACAGTTAGGTAGTAGATTGATGTAAAAAAAATAGTAGATTGACTAAAAAAATAGTAGATTACAAATTCACTGTCTAGCTTTAAAAAAACATACCTATTCATGGTAGAACTGAAGTAAAGCAGAACTAATACCACTAACCACTAACAGTAAACTAATAAAATAACACCTGTTATTCAGTCGGGCCGAGTAAACACGCCGACACAGACACACAAGTGACAAGTCGTAAGTAACATGCTAATAACATTTAAACGATTCAAAGAACGAGCCGGTCAATCCTTTATATACGTTGGGGTTTGGAACCTTCGGCAACATGCACTAAAACAGAGTTTTATCCACAATACCGAAACAGAATATTTGCACTCGACGCGCGTTTCGCTAACCATGTTAGCATCATCAGGAGATGATTAATCATCTCCTGATGATGTGCAAATATTCTACTCGTGTCTACACACAGGAATATTACTTTGGCTCCCTGGCTTCCACATGTGCAGAGTATGGGTACGGTCGTTTATAAGTGTCTATGACTTGACGCATGGCCCTTCGCTCGCTCCGGGGCGCAACCAAACAAAACTAACTGAAACTAACCCAAACTAACTCAAATTAAAAAAAGCAAACATAATCTTACTAACCCAACTAACTGAAACTAACTCAAGCTAACCCAAACTTACCCCAATTAAAAAAAAGCAAACATATTCTTACTAACCCAATTAACTGAAACTAACCCAAGCTAAACTAAATAAAAAAAGCAAACATTTTCTTAAAAAAGGTAGGAAAGAAAACGCATTGTCACCGACGGGAATAGAACCAACGCCGCCCACATTACAAGCAAATGCTCTAACCACTACACCACTAGGCCGCTTGGGAAGAACGCGCTGCATCGTAAAGACATTGGTAATTGAGATATTTGTAGTGTAGGTGGCGTTGATTGATTCGTCACTCGTATTATGCGCATGCGGAAGCCAGGGAGCCAAAGTAATATTCCTGTGTATAGACGCGAATAAATATTCTGTTTCGGTATTGTGGATAAAACTCTGTTTTAATCCCTTATGTGTATATATAGAACTAGTGGTGGTGGTGCCATCTTTTAAAACTGCTTAAAAATAGCAACGTAATTCCACTTCACAAAAATAATTAAGATGTTATGTTAGAATTTTAAGATTTCTGTTTAATTTTTTTATTTTTTCTTGTAGTTTTAGGATATTTATTCAAGTATTCTGTTTTTCTCTAAATAATAGTAGAATTTACCTTTAAGAAAGTAGAATAGTAGCCAAAGGTCAAAAATAGTAGATCTACTATAAAAATAGTAGATCTGGTAACACTGCTAACCGACTTAGGTCTGCTTATATATAATCTCAAATCGATCACGAATATTCGGGAAGTATTCCGAGGCCACTCTATATGATCTCGACGAAGCCATCGAGATAATTCCAGCTACCCGAAACTTCGCGTCGAGCCGGGCGATGATTCATACAGACAGAGAAGCGAGGGGCACGGCGGGGCGGCTAGTTCTATAGGGTAGCACAAAAACGTTCGGATGGTTGTTAGTCGTGACATTGCCTCCCTCTTAAACCTGATCGTCCCGATCAGATACTGCATGTCCGTGGTATGCTTTCAGTCTGTCGAGGTGAACAACTTTCAGTTTGCTTCTGGGACTACGCTGAATTCTATACACAACGTCATTAATTCTTTTGATGACTGTATAGGGTCCTTCCCATACTGGCGTTATCTTGGGAGATCTTCCTTTCTTCCTTTGCGGATTATATAACCAGACTTTATCGTTCATCTGAAATCCCACAGAATTAGCTTTGAGATTATTGAGATCATATCGTGTCTTCATTCGGTCACTGGCTTTCTCCGTGTTTTCTCTGGCTAATTCATGGATGTATAGTAACTTTTCCTTAAGGGAGTCCGCGTAGTCTTGAATTTCCATATCCTGGTTGTCTGGTGTTCCGAATAATAGGTCGCAGGGTAAGCGGAGTTCTCTCCCAAATAAAACCATGGCTGGTGTTAGTCCTGTCGTGTCATGGACTGCTCATCTATAGGCCATTAAGAATAGTGGTATGTGTTGGTCCCAATCCTTCTGATGTTCATCTACGACCTTTGACAAATGTTCTTCAATGGTCTTGTTAAACCTCTCAACCATGCCGTCTGATTGTGGAAGCAAGGCGGTAGTCCGTGTTTTATGGATATTGAGTAAATCACAGACTTTCTGGAAAACCTTGGATTCGAAGTTGCGTCCTTGATCTGAGTGCAGCTCTAACGGAACACCAAATCTGCTGAATAGGTTATTCACAAGGACCTCTGCTATGGTAACAGCTTCTTGATTGGGGATTGCAAAGACTTCAGGCCATTTACTGAAGTAGTCAATTGCCACTAAAATGTACTTGTTACCATTATTTGTTTCTGGAAAAGGGCCAGCTACGTCAATGGCAATACGTTCAAACGGTAGGCCCACATTATACTGTTTCATTTTGCCCCTAGATCTTGTTTTGGGTCCTTGGCTTGCGGCACAGGTTGAGCACTGCCGACACCACGATTTCACATCCTGGCAGTAGTTGACCCAGTAAAATCTGTCGCGAATCTTGTCAATCGTTTTGTTCACTCCGAGATGAGCATCGGACTTTCCATTATGAACTTCTTCCAGAACTTCCGATATCTTCCTCCTTGGTACCACTAACTGTGTCTTCACTACTTTTCCATCGGCGCTTTGCCAGGCTCGTTTAAGAAGTCCATTTTCCACCACCAGGGAGACCCACTGAGCCCACAGAGTTTTAAAAGCAAGTCCTTTAGTTGTTATCTCGCTCCAGCTTGGTCTTGGTTGATGTTCTTCTTTAGCTGTTAGCAATAGTGCTATTTCACTATCTTCAAGCTGATCCTTTTTAAGTTGCTCTGTGGTCCACTGCTGATCAACCTCAAATTTCGTTTGCCTAATCGGAGTAATTCCTTCTCGTTGATCTACTCTTTGGCAATGCTTACAATTATCCGCGCATGGTCTTCTGGATAAAGCATCTGCATTATTATGCAATCTCCCTGCTCTGTGCTTAACCTTAAAGTTATATTGTTGTAACTTTTCAAGCCACCTGGCTACCTGTCCTTCAGGTTGTTTCATATCCAAAAGCCATTTAAGTACTGCATGATCAGTCTTTATCAGAAATTGTTGCCCATATAGATATTGATGGAAATGCTCAACAGACCGTACTATTGCCAAAAGCTCTTTTCGGGTTACACAGTAGTTACGTTCAGGTTTCGAAAATGTTCGACTGTAGTATTCGATAACTCGTTCTTCCCCTGCTTGTACTTGCGAGAAAACTGCTCCGATGCCGGTGTTGCTTGCATCTGTGTCCAATACAAATTTACCCTTTTGTTCCGGATATCCCAATATTGGACTAGAACATAGAGCCGCTTTTAATTTCCTGAACGCAGAATCGCAGTTATGATCCCAGTTATAATTTGCTCGTTCTTCAGTGAGCTTATGTAGAGGTGCAGCTATATTTGCAAATCCTTCAACAAATCTTCTATAATAAGTACATAGTCCAAGGAAGCTCCGTAGTTCATGTTTGTCGCGAGGACGAGGCCATGCAGTCCTTGATTGCTGTAATCTTCCGTTGGTCGGTTTGGATTCTCTCTGATGACACGACATGCCCGAGAAATTCAACTTTTTGTTGGAAAAGAAAACATTCCTTTGGATTCAATAAGAGCTGAGCATTCTTGATTCTAGTAAAAACTTCATGCAAGTTTTGTAGGTGCTCTTCGAAAGTTTTTCCCATTACCATTATATCATCAAGATAGACCAGGCATGTCTTCCAAGTGAGGCCTCGTAGAACAACCTCCATAAGACGCTCAAAAGTAGCAGGGCCATTGCATAGTCCGAAGGGCATAACTCTAAACTGATATAAACCACTTCCGGTAGAAAATGCGGTCTTTTCCTTATCTTGTTCGTCAATGCCTACTTGCCAGTAGCCGCTCTTTAAGTCGAGTGTTGAAAACCAGTGAGATCCTGCTAGTGTCGTCAACGTGTCATCAATCCTGGGAAGTGGATAGCTGTCTTTCTTGGTGACTAAGACAACAGGAGACGACCATGGGCTTGATGATTCCTCAATAATTCCATCATCAAGCATTTTGTTGACTAATGTGGTAACCTCTTGCTGCTTCGTCACTGGTAGCCTCCGAGGATGCTGCCGTATGGGGTGAGCACTTCCAGTGTCGATTTTATGTTTTATGATGTTCGTTCTTCCAGTAGTGCCATTTTTTCTTTCAAAGGCTGTGCTCTGCTCTTTGATAAATTGTGTAGCTCTTTTCAGTTCTTCGGAAGACAGATGATGCCACGACTTCTGGAAATGTTCTAGGACTTCCTTAGGGTTTGTCGATGGTGTTACTTCTGACTGCGTTTCGCAACTGGTTACCCACTGCACCGGCTCGCAAGTGGCTATCACATCTCCTTCATTGATTTTGATGGAATTGGATGAAATATTTGCTATCCTTATCGGTATTTCTCCGTCGGTTTTGACTAGTGCTTTGCCTACGAGGTGTTTGCAAGGCAAATCGTGGTGGTGGATAAGTCCGATGCAGCCTCCAAAATCCTTCTCCAATTTCCCAAAAATTATCCGCTCGGTATTTCCGCTTATTCTGACAGTACATGCCGCCACTACTTTAGTCGATGTGCCATCATCTGTTTTGTTAAGGATGAACTCTTCGGTGTTAAACTTCAGAAGATTAAGCTTGTTGTCAAAAGAGAATCCATGTTGACCGATGAGATCCATCCCCAAAATAAATTCGTCTTCGATGTCGGCGACTAACACTGTGTGGTGTAATTTAATTCGTCCCAGTTGAAGTTCGATATCCATTTCCCCAAGTACTTCAGCTGTTTCACCGGTAACTGTACGTAAAACTACATTCTTTGATATGGGTAGAACTTCTAGTCTATTTACCCTGTTGGACCTTATCAAAGATACCGCCGCACCAGTGTCAACAGTAATTGTTATGGCTCTTCCGTTGATCCTTCCTGTAATTGTTAGACTGTCTGCGACTTTTCCTAGGCTTTTTATGGAGACGATCCTGGGGGCTCTATCTTCTTTAGCCAACACCCGCCCCGCAATGTTGACTAATTGAAGTTTTCCTGGTTTGACTTGGGGGCCCTAGCGTTTCTGGATGGAGATCCGTAGTTGTACTCGGAAGTCTCTTTTGAAATGCCCAGTCCTGCCACATCTATAGCACTGATTTGATGTATTTCGGTTACGTGGCCTATCTTCGATTGGCTCCCGGAATCTCGCCGTGGCCTGAAGAACTTCCGTTAATTTCTTCAAAATTTCACCCATCTCATCTAATTCACAGCTGTTTGTCGCCTTTTCTTCCTGGATGGATATGGCCCTGATTTTTGGCTTGGAGATGTTACAGGCCACCTCGACAGTGCTCTACCCAAAGCTTCACTGCTGTTATCAAATTTGGCTAGGCGTAGTATTTTCTGAGTTTCTGCGGTCTTTTCCTTATCTTGTTCGTCAATGCCTACTTGCCAGTAGCCGCTCTTTAAGTCGAGTGTTGAAAACCAGTGCTTCGCAAGTCTGGTCCCTTCACAATCCGACTTCTGACACCAAATGTTACGTTTTTCCCGTGGGTTCTTAACAGAATTACAGCTTTGCTATTTTCAACTAATACTCTCTGTCGCTCCCGGGTAGGCCAATTGAATGAGACGTCTAATGTCTGCCTCAAATTCTTGCAGGTTTTCACTAGCCTTCTGATGCCGAGACTTTACTTGTGCTTGGTACAGTTGTCTTCGGTGTTGGTCTCCAAATCGTCTCTCCAGTACAGCTACAAGTATGTCATATTTCCCTTGTTGGCTGATGGGTATGGTCTGCAGTAGTTCCAGGGCAGATCCACGAAGCGCTACCACTAGTGATGTAGCCATTTCTTCATTATTCCAACCGTTGGCAACCGCAGCGGCTTCAAACTGTCTTTTGTACATAGTCCAGGATGTTTGACCGTCATAAGTTGGAGGTTTGATATGTTGTCCTGTGGCGAATACCCTCTTGGTGGATCCTTGATTTTTTAATCTGGTAAATTCTGCTTGTAGATTCCTCATTTCTTGCTGTACGTTTCCTACTTCTTTTTGTACACTCCCAACTTCTTTTTGTACATGTCCAACTTCTTTTTGCACATTCCCAATTTCTTTTTGCACATTTCCAACCTCTTTTTGTATATTACCTACTTCTTTTTCAAATTTCTCATTTTGCCCGTCCAATATTTTCTGTAATTTTCCTTGCTCGCCTACAATTACATCAAGCATCCATTTCTGAAGCCGTTCCTGTTCTGCTTGCCTTTTGTCTTCTTGGTCTTGCAAAATTTTCTGAAGCCGGTCCTGTTCTGCTTGCCTTTTACGTTCATCTTCTTCCCGATCCGATTGCCTTCTACGTTCATCCTCTTCCCGATCCGCTTGCTTTTTATCTTCTTGATCTTGTAAAATTTTCTGAAGCCGGTCCTGGTCTGCTTGCCTTTTATTTTCTTGATCTTGAAAAATTTTCTGCAACCGGTCCTATTCTATTTGTCTCTCAGCATTCAGATTTTCCATGAAATCGGCCAACATTTTATTAATTTGCTCCATTTCTGCCGTTTGTTGCCTTGTATTGACCATAGAATATTATAAACTTTTACCAGAATCCACCAATCAAACGGTCTCGTTGACGTACTTGTACCTCTTCTTTCCTGGAAAAAAACTTCGCAAGTCCGGTCCCTTCACAATCCGACTTCTGACACCAAATGTTACGTTTTTCCCGTGGGTTCTTAACAGAATTACAACTTTGCTATTTTCAACTAATACTCTCTTTATTCACTACCACTGTATACAATTTAACACTCTATACTACTCTTATAACTTTACCACTAATATCTATTCAACACTCAATGATTAACTGAACTAGTGAACTGAACTGACTAACATTCGCCTTAGGTCTGCTTATATATAATCTCAAATCTATCACGAATATTCGGGAAGTATTCCGAGGCCACTCTATATGATCTCGACGAGGCCATCGAGATAATTCCAGCGATCCGGAAACTTCGCGACCGGCCGGGCGATGAGTCATACAGACAAAGAAACGAGCGGCACGGCGGCGGCTAGTTCTATGGGGTAGCAC
>MU189829.1:0-26727 GCA_016904865.1 Pissodes strobi | reverse complement strand
ACTTTTGTTTTACTCGGGTCTATACAAAAACTACTTTCGTCGAAACTCCCGATCTGTCCGGGTTTATCTTCAAGATTTAATTCTGTTATAGTTGACTTTTAACAGCGAGAAGTAGCCATAAATGACAAATGGGTCAGTTGCTTTCTTGCGCGCGTATTCCACTGATTGTGGGACTTTTATGCTCAAATTATTTCTCTTCTTGAAATTCAAAAATCAATCACATCCCGGAACGACATCTTTAAAGACAGTTTCTATTCTGTTTGCCTTCACAAAAGTAGCGACTTGCTGCAAAATTTCCCTTTTTGACAAGTCCCCATTTCTCCAAAGTTTTCAGTGCTGTAGCCAATTGTTGAATTCAAAAATATTTTACACTAATATAACCCTTCTATAAAAGGATAGTCGATAACATCAATTACCTACCTTAATTGATTTCCATAAAAGCACGTGCCAAACTAAACTTTACGGCAGCAACCATAGATATATGATCGAACTGAAGAGAGCCGCGGCGAGCGAAGCTCACCAAGACGTTCAGGTGATATTGACGTCACGGTGAAGCAAGTTTTGATTATATGGAGGTATTATGGGCTACTGTTACATTTACCACATTTGCCCTAGTCTACGTTATTCGATTATTTAGCATAACATAGTTTTTGCGCAGGTTTACTCTTCTGCACCTGGAAAAACAAAAACAGGAAAAACAAAAACAGAAATTGGACCTTAAGTCGAATTACAACATGGAACATTAAAACCCTCTATAAGGCTGGAAAGTTAACAACCGTTGCTCGGGAGATGAGTAGAATTGGAATAGAAGTCCTTGGTCTCAGCGAGGTTAGGTGGCCAAAATACAGGACACTGTATTCATGACGATGTGGTACTTTACTACTCGGGATGCCAAAATGGCGAACATAAACATGGTGCGGGCATTATGATCAAAAAAGAACTGCAACATGTCGCTAATTTCGTGCCCTACAATGAGAGAATGATGCTGATTCAGCTACACACAAAGCCTATAAATACCAACTTTGTACAGGTATATGCTCTTACAGCTGACAGTGATGAAGAAATTATAGAGAAGTTCTACTCAGATTTAGATTCGCTAACCAAAAAATTGAAGAAACACGAACTTAATATAATTATGGGAGATTTCAACGCCAAGGTTGGTAAGGGCACGGTGGAGAGTGTTTCTGGGGGCTTTGGATTGGGCGATAGAAATGAGAGAGGTGAGAGACTCATACAGTTTTGTCAGGAAAAATAGCTAGTCATCACTAACACTTTCTAGACACTGCCTCCAAGACGCCTGTATACTTGGACATCGCCACGAAATAACGAAGACAAGATCATAAAGAACCAAAATGATTTCATCTGTGTCAACAGGCGGTTTAGAAATAGCATTAAGAGCTCTAAGACCTACCCAAGTGCAGACGCTGACACCGATCATGAACTGCTCGCAGCCAACGTACAAATGAGACTAAGAAAGCTACAAAGAATAACAAAACCAAAAATAATAAACACAGAAAAGCTCCAAGAACAGCAATATCAAACACAATTTAACAACTCAATTGCAAATGATTTTTCCGAAGCAACAACGGCAAATATTGACATAGCCTGGAATAAAATTAAATCCACGATTCTCACTGCCGCGGAACAAGTTGTAGGCAAAAAGGAACAAACTGCGAAAACACCATGGATGACCCAGGAAATTATAAATCTTATAGAGGGAAAACGTAACTATAAGAACACTAACCCACCAAAATACACACAACTGAAAAAGCAAGTGGAACAACCTTATAAAGATAGCCAAAGAAAGATGGATGGAAGAAAACTGTCGCGAAATGGAAGAACTGAACAATAAACATGATTACTTTAACCTACATAAAAAATTGAAGGAGTTAACTGGAAACAGGAAAAGAATACCAGTGGTCACAAGAAACGCCCAAGAAGAGATCCAGTTGACAGAAGATGACAAAAAACAGACTTGGGTAGACTACATAAAACATCTATTTGCAGCAGAACGAGATGACATAAGAGAAGAAAACAGACAAGCGGAACACCTATGTATTCTTAAATCAGAAGTGGAATATGCCATACAAATTTCAAAAAACAAAAAAGCAGCTGGACCTGACAACATTCCAATAGAGTTCTTAAAAATTAGACTATAGAAACTTGATCCATCTAACAAAAATACTCAACAAAATCTATGAAACAGGAGAAATACCAAAAGATTGGCTTAAATCGGTCTTCATTCCCTTACCTAAAAAAAACAACCCCAAGTCCTGTGATGAATACCGGATGATCAGCCTGATGAGTCACACATTAAAAGTACTTTTGAAAAGAATCCAACAGAGAATATATCGAAAATGTGAAGAACAACTAGATGAGGCGCAGTTTGGCTTTAGAGCAGGATTGGGAACTAGAGAAGCATTGTTTGCTATCACAGTACTCCTACAGAAAAGTAGAGAATACAACAATAGTATATTATTTTATATGGAGGAAAAGTGATACTTTTCATGGCGCGCTCGTGTTTAACAGCCGAACGGAGTGAGGCTGGTAATAGAGAGCAAGCCATGAAAAGTAACTTTTCCTCCAAATAAAATATGCTGTTTTTTCTTCAAATGTCGACAAATTAATGCAAAAACGTCTCTTTTTAATAGTAATAATATCTAATTATTATTAAAGATAAATGGGTTCGCAAGGCGGCTTAGACCACGGTAGTAGGTGGCCTTGCTTAGACTGGTGTCGGTGAATATCATAAAGCTGTCAGTGGACACTGTCAACAATAATTCTTTTTTTAAGATTCTCCGATTGCGTTTTAATTCCGTATTGATAAGCAGTTATTGAGTAAGTTCGATTAAATAATAACCAATTTGTTCCTAAATTAGTGATTTTTAGAAATGCAGCCACAAATTGAGTGATAAATACAAAATGTAGTGTAATAAATCTTGAGTTTTTGACGCTTATTTTGTTGTCTGTTTGTATTGTATCTATGTTGCTATGACAACACTTTTACCTCCGCCGGCGGAAAAGTGAAAAGTAAAGCTCCGGCGGAGGAAAAATGAAACTTCACGGCCGCCTACACAGTCGAGTAATGACGGATTTACTGACGTTTGAAGAAAAAAATGTTTACGTCTGTTTCATCGACTTCCAGAAGGCGTTTGATAAAGTCCAACATGATAAACTCATAGAGAATCTAAGGAGTATCAATCTGGATCCAAGCGATATACGATTAATAAAAAATATCTTCTACAATCAACCGGCAGTAGTGCGTGTTGAGGACATGGAGACAGATGAAATCGAAATCCAGAAAGGAGTTCGCCAGGGCTGCGTTCTATCCCCACAACTATTTAATATATATTCACAGTTTGTGTTTCACAAAGCGCTGGAAGAGAGACGCGAGGGAGTAAACATTGGAGGAACATTAATAAACAACCTAAGATTCGCCGATGATACTGCTATTATGGCAAAGAATGTAGAAGATCTTCAAACCCTATTAGAGTCAACCGAGAATGTGAAGAAGTAGGACTCACTATAAACATAAAAAAAACTAAATTCATGGTCATAATTAAAAATCCAAACACTAACCCTTTTCTCACATTGAATGGAAAACAAATAGAACGGGTGCAAAAATACAAATATCTCGGCTCAGTCATAAATGCTCAAATGGATCGAGACGAAGAAAAAAGATCAGAATAGAAATGGCTCGAAAAGCATTTGTCAAATACTCCGCATACTCCGCAATGCTTTCAAACAGAAATCTAAACCTCCACATCAGAATAAGGTTTACGGAATGCTATGTGTGGTCAGTATTGTTGTACGGAGTGGAAACTTGGACCTTGAAAGCCCAAATGATCAAAAAACTTGAGGCATTTGAGATGTGGCTTTATAGACGCATCCTGAAAATACCATGGACTGACAGAATCACCAACGACGAAGTACTAAGACGGATTGGCCACAAAAGAAAACTGTTGACACTCATTAAGATAAGAAAAACATCTTACATAGGCCACATCTTATGCAACGGTAAATACCTACTGCTGCAAAACATAATGCAGGGTAGAGTAGAGGGGAAGAAAGGTATCGGCATGAAGAAAAAACCCTGGCTCCGAAACGTAAGAGAATGGACAAATCTCGGCGTCGAAGAACTGTTTCATGTTGCAAGAGACAGAGACGCATTTAGAAAGGTGGTCGCCAACCTTCAATGAAAAGACGGCATGAAGAGAAAGAAAAATTTTGAGGAAACTTAACTTGTTCTCTCATTGTGACTCTACGTAGTTGTCAAGGTAACTGGTCTGCTGTCACATAATATTGAGCAACAGCATCTCTAAGATGAAACAAGCAACAAGTTGCGTTATTGGCACTTGTTCGTCTTATAGACTGGAGGATATTAATTTCTTAATAATTTAAGTTATCCAGATCCCATTTTCTTCATAAGCATTATCTGTGAAGTCCGGTGGACAATATGCTGTGTGAGCATTTGACTGATTAATTTTGCAAAAATTATGAAAAATTACGCACGTTCGCACGAAATGGTCCACATGTTCTGGAGCGGCTTTAATAGTTTGCTTTAGTAACGGTCACCTATCTACTAGAATCCCAAATGCATTTTCAATTATTACTCTTTTGCACCTTGAAAGCCTGTAATTATAAATTTTTTGTGTAATGATCAATCTTGCTCGTCCTCCATATCTCATGATACAATTTTTTAGGAGAAACGCTTGCGGGCATTTTAGTGTTTGTGTTAGGAATTTCTCTAGGTGGTGGTATGAGCATAGTATTTTCCTCAATTCTTCTACTGAAAATAGAACTTTTTAATATGCCTCCGTCGCTTTGGGACCCATAACGTCCTAAAAATAGGATCTTTTAGGTTTAATATTAAGTTTAGAAACAATATTTGACAAATTACCTATATCTACTAGTCTCAAAATATATTTACAGTCACAAACAGCTAAGAGCATTATACTGAAATCAAGATTCAAGATTCTTTATTCATACCAAATAATAAACATCATGCACTCATGTCAAAATACAATAATAAACCTTATATCTCCAGTCATTAAAGATAAAAGCCTTACAATCTAATAAAAGCACAAAGCAGTTTAAAATTACTCATAATCACTTACATATAAACACAACTTTCAGTCTTCCTCAACATTAAAGTTTAAAGAACAAACAGGAACATTCAGGAATCCAGATACACTGACTGTATGGCGCGAACCGAAGCAAATATGTTTTTATACATGTGGAACAATTTTACCGCTATAAAACCCGGGCGTCTCTGACACTTCTTTAACCTACAGAAAATAGGCCTGATATTACCCCTTTCCCTTGTTTTATAATTCATTCCCTCTGAAGAGCAAACTGTTCCTCGTTTTTTTTTTGACAAACAGTAGACTCTCCAGCACAAAGGCAGCCGGAAAAGTTAGGATACCTAGACTGAAAAAGGCCCCCCTGCAATCCTCCCGAAACGATAGGGCCGCGAGCAGCCGAACTACCCTCCTTTGGAGTCCAAAAACCCTATCTGCACAGGCCGCTCCACCCCACGCTACGATTCCATAGGTCGTCACAGCGTGGAATAGAGCGTAGTATGCAGACAGCAAAACCCCCCAGACACCGACTCCCGGAGGCCTCGGAGCAGGAAAGCTGTCCCACTCAACCGCCCACAGATGACATCTACATCTGCAGACCATTGAAGGTGTGGATCCAGGTTTATGCCCAAGAATCTGACTGATCCCCGATCTCTATCCTCCAGGTCCCTGCGATCGAAAACCATTTTCTGGGTTTTATTAAGCACAAGTCCGTTAGCCCTGAACCACTGTTTAGCCCTTAACTGTGCCTCCAACATGCCTCGCTCCAAATCACAAGTTCAGTTCCACAAAGGGATATGGTGGTGTCATCAGCAAAGAGGGTGTATATTGACATGTTGTCAAATAATGGTCGGTCATTTATATATATTAAAAAAAGTAAGGGGCCAAGAATTGATCCTTGTGGCAATCCTAGTTTCACCTCTCTCTCTGATGGCACCGCTCCTCCCAATCAATCAATATCATTTATTTTCAACATTACATGACATGTGAGGCCGAGGCCATCGCTGTTTAACGTTTGAACATTTGCGGATGTTTATAGTCCATAACGCAGTACAGACTTTCTCACATCACTCGCGTTTACAAACACCTACGTACGTAGGGGGCTGGTGTCAACCCTGTCAGCAATGGCAAGTGGCAATTTGGTTGAGATATCAAGTTACATAGGCAAGCCTTTCAACTGTGCTTTGGTGAGAGATTACCAAATGGTATATTAGCCGAGTTTAAATGTTTAAGAGAGTGTTTTCAGTGCAAATGTAGGGAAAATCGTGAAAAACTCTACTTCTCGTTGGACAATTACAACATAAAGTATGTACAATATTTACAATATGGTACAATAAAGAGGCTATTTACATATGTACAAGGTATTTGGAATGTAACTTTGTTACTTCCAGTTCAAGGATTGGAACATTCATGGTATGGTACCCAAGCTTGTCGCGCGGGCCTTGCGTTTCACCGTTTGCGAGCATACTGCCGCGGTTTTGTTTATGTCGTCTTATATAGTAAGACCAGGTCCCTTAGCAAGCCCCTCCCCCTTGTCCGATCAATGGTGGGAGGAGTCTGCCTCTGGACTAGTCATCTCGCTGGGTATACTCGAGAGTTTTGGTTGCACTTCTGTGCTCCTGTTACTTACTCTTTTTTGTGCTCGAGTTTTTCACTGAAAAAGGGCTTTATTGGACATTATACGAATATGATATACATTATATTTACATTTTTATGTTCATGGTGGTTCCAATTCTTTGTAATAGAGCATGGTGTTTCTGTATATGGGTCCGTGTCGCGGGATGTTCTGCGGATCAAACCTTATATCTGCGATCCGCGCCGTCAATGGCGATCCTTTTATGCCGAACTCGAAGAATTTGCTTGCTGTGCGATCTATGAACTGATCTATATATTCCATGTTTGTCATCGCATGCAAATCTTCGGTTCGGACATGATCAAAGACCGTCAGTGACAACGCCGATCTCAGATATCTGTTTTGTATAGTTTTAATTTTCTTTATGTGTGTTTTAGCCGCAGAGCACCACACTGGGAGCCCATATAGCAATGCCGGTCGTATTATTGCTTTGTAAACAGTTAACTTGTTTGCAGGACTTAAATATGATCGCGTGGCTATCAGTGTGTTTAAACTTTTGCGTATAATCGCATTTTTGGACCGAACCGCGGCAATATGCTTAGCGAAGCTCAACCTTTTGTCAAAGACAATGCCCAAGTACTTCACACTTTCACTGGGTGTTATTTCAGTGTCATTTATGATCAACGGAGTCATTTCCGTATCTTTCCTCTTACGTGTGAGGAGCCCAAGCTCTGTCTTTGGTGCGTTTAAGCTTATTTTCCATTGTTCGAAATATGGAAGTATGAGTTCCATATGTCGTTCAAGGTTTAATTTGGCCTGCTGTGCGATCGACGATTGCGTATATATCGCATTGTCGTCCGCATAGAAGGCACAAGAGTTCAGAGGATGAGACGGATAGTCAGCTATATAATGACTAAAGAGCTGAGGTGAAAGTACTGTTCCTTGTGGTACACCAGACATGATGCGCCTTTCTGTGGATTCACGGTCTTGGATTTTCACAGAGAAATTGCGATTTTCCAAATAAGACACGATAAAGGCTCCGAGGTGCAATGGAAACCCATGTGTTACAAATAATTTGTACACTAAACCATCGTGCCAGACTCGGTCAAAAAAGCCTTCTCTATGTCTAGCAACAGCAACGCAGTGTGCTTGTTCTCATTGAAGCCATTTGTGATGTCCTGCGCTATTTTCGCCGCGAGCATAGCGGTGCTATGTCCGCGGCGAAAACCGAATTGCTCCGGTGGCAGAATGCGTAACATTTCAACCGCGCCGCTGATTCTAGACAAGAGAAGTTTCTCTGTTACTTTTCCAAGGGTATCTAAAAGTGATATAGGCCGATACGAAGCTGGAAGCTTCGGATCTTTATTCGGCTTAGGAAACAGTACAATCACGGCTCTTTTCCAGGGAGAGGGAAAGTGCTGAAGGCGGATAGTTGCATTGGCAATATGCATTAGGTGAACGATGGCTTTATTCGGTAAATTCTTTAGAAGAATGTACGGAATGCCATCGGGGCCAGGAGCTTTATTCTTAGGTAGATAGCAGAGCGTTTTTCGAATCTCATTCGGCGTTATGCGGAGCTTTTCTAGTGCTGGCGGAGGGATAGGATACTTCCTGTTCGTAAACAGGCGTGCTGTGTGTGTAACTTGCTCATGGAAGGGAGTGACGTCTGGCGACTCTCCATAGACGCTCTCTAGGTGGTCCGCGAAGGCCTCCGCTTTCTCACGGTTTTCATAGTAGGTATTACCTTGGAAATGAATTTCCGGGTAATTCACGGGGCCTCCTCGGACTCACCTAGCGAGCTTCCATACAGAGCCGTCCTCTCTGTTTATTGAGTTAACATACGTCATCCATTTGCTATTACGAAAGTCACGGATTTGCGTCCGTATCTCCTCTGTCAACGCTGAGATACGAAGTCTATCGACTCGAGCTCTATTTCTCTGCCATCTCCTTCGAATACGGTTTCGGAAGGAGATTATGTTTAGGATAGGATCAGGGAGGTGTTCTGTGAATGCTTGCTTTTCGACAAGCGGACACATGGCGTCTCTGACGTGCTGGATGTTGTTGACAAGGGTTCGGACTTCATTTTCAAGTTCAGGGATGCCATCTATTTGCCTCGGAATAACTGTAGCCTCGTTCATCCTTCGTCTGAACTCCTGCCAATCTAGATTTCGGTATGATCGCACGGTTTCGCGCGTAGGCGGTGGGCCACCTCGCAACCCAATCTCTATTGGCAGGTGATCAGAATTTAGGATATTCAACTCTCGAAGCTGCGTGTAACCAGCTACTCTCCGGGAAATAGCGACATCCAAGAACGAGGAGGTAAGATAATTTGCCGCGTAGTGGGTAGGATTGGGAGTTCGGTGAAATACAAAGTCCGGGTAGTCTTCTAGGATCCCATGTAATAAGCGACCCTTCCTGTTTGTTCTGCCGCCCCAGTTGACGTGCAGGGCATTTAAGTCCCCCAACAGGATGGTTCGCTTATTCGCAGGCAGAAGATTCAAGAAGTCATCTTCAGTCAGGTGAAGACGCGGATGTGCGTACCCGCCTATCACCCGCAGGCCACTTGCCAGCTCGACGGCTACGTGTTCAATGCTGGAGCGCAGGTTTACAACTCGCTTATATATTAGGGGCCTACGGATGAGACAGGCCACGCCTCCGCCTCGTAAATCGGGGCGGTCCCACCTCTCAACTTTCCAACGTGTAAATTTTAATGTAAAATCTGGCTCGAGTTTTGTCTCGAGCAAGAAAATTATATTTGCATTTGTATGGTACAAGTAATGTTTGAATTCGGCAAGCTTGGATCGTAAGCCATTGCAATTCCAGCTTACTATTTTTATGTACATTTTAAATACTGTACTTATTAATCTCTTCAGAGAAGAAGCGCATCGATACCTGGACTATCTGCATTTTGTTTCCTCTGCAGGATTCCAATACCAACGCGTACTCCTCTAAACAGAGAATAAGTTGCTCTATGTTGACCAGATTGTTTATTCTATCGACTATATTATTAAGAGATACTAAATTGTTTGAAATATTATTTACATTTTGATTACTACTTGAATTATTATGAGCATTATGAACATTAGTCTGATTTGACACCTTGATATTGCCACTAACCTGTCGTAAATTAGTATCCTGTTGTCTAGCGCCCTCGGTCTGCTTTGCTTGGCTGCCTCTGATCTGGGGAAAGCTTCTGTCGTAGTCTTGTTCGTCGGCTACGTTTGAATTTCCTCTGTTTTGCCAAGCTGGCCGGGCTGGTGGCGGGGCAGGCTTGTAAATTTTTTGCTCTTTTGAGGGCTTCGGAGGTTGTAGCTGTTCTATTTTGTAGAGATAGACAGGGCATTCTGTGCTGATTGAGCGATGCTCACCTCCGCAATTGGCACATTTTGCGAAGTCAGCCGTACAATGAATAATTTCATGTGCCCCCGCACATTTGGAGCATGAAATTTGCCTTTTGCAGTACGTTCCTGCATGTCCATGGGCCTGACATCTCTTGCACTGCATAAGGGGCTTAGTATTGCGTCTGTTTTCCCATGAGATACGGACGCTTAGGATGGTTTTTACTTTTTGGTTTAAAAATTTCAGTGTTATGTTTGCCTCTAGTACTACCAGATATAAAGGTCTCAGAGTCTTCTTCATCTCGAACACTGATTTGCCTGGGATGTCATATTCGTCTAGTAGGGCTTGTTTGATTTCCTCCTGAGAGATATGCCCGTCAAGACCTCTGAGAACGTAAGCGTGAGTTTTCTGTGTTTGTTGAGCGTAAGAGTGATACTCAGTATTTTCTCTCTCGAGGTACCTCTTCAGCGTATCCCAATCTTTCTCTGCCTCGCAATATACGATGACAGAGTTCCTTGTATATTTTAGGGCGAACTTCTCGATTTGCATATCTTTGAGGTCTTTCCTAAGGGTGCCGTGATCTACAGGCCTTCCCTTGATTACAATCGGCGGTGGTTGTGTCTTCTTAGTCTTTGGCAGCACTTTTGGTTTCGGTTTAGGTTTTGTCTTCGTTAGTATTTGCCGTTTGATAGGAACATTCGACGAAGCGATGCTGCTTGTTTCTTCGACTTCGGTATCCGATAACGGCTGGAAACTGTTGCTCAGTGGTATTGGGGGTGGCCCTCCCATATCAGGATTTACTACCCTAAAGTTTTTCCTGAAGGGTATAGTCTTAAAAGGCACCCTGAAAGTGTCTTTTTCATTTTGCTGTACCAGGAGCACAGGATTTGCTAGAGATGAGGACGGTTCTATCTCGGTTTTGGCGAGCTGCGCCTCGCTAGGGATGAGTTGCTTAGTAGTACTTTTTATTGTGCTAGATTTTTGTTCAGTTTTTTCTGATAGTTTTTGTTTTTTGCTGCTTGCAGCGACTTCGGGCGAGCTGTTGTTGCTGGTTGCAGCGATTTCCGGATCGGGGCTTTTCTTTGTGTTACCAGTGTTCTTTTTCTTGATGGCTCCGGTATCGATTTTGGCCTTCACCTCAGCCTTTCTTTTGGCCTTCGTCCTTAATTTATGGGATTCAATAAGATGCGAAACACCTTTGTTTATTGCTAACATCGAGTTTTTCGACTCTAGACCCTCGGGGTCGAGAAGGGGAGCAAGTATGCTCTCGCATACGTTACAGTTACCGCTATTCACTTTCAGCCTTGAAAATATGTAAATCTTCTTCTTTTCTTCATCTGTGTTGATATTCAAATCGAATGACGATTGAGATGAACAGTCCAAAGAGACTTGAGAAGCCGTGTCTTCGTCCATGGCCTCGTACATGCAGCAATGCTGCCCAGTATTCGGGGATCCGTCCCCGAGTTTTCAATAATGTTCAAGGTAGTTGGCCTTTACTAATCGCATATATCGAGAGAATAAGCAAAAAGTATGTAAATACCGATGGCACGATAAGTCCGTTAGCCCTGAACCACTGTTTAGCCCTTAACTGTGCCTCCAACATGCCTCGCTCCAAATCACAAGTTCAGTTCCACAAAGGGATATGGTGGTGTCATCAGCAAAGAGGGTGTATATTGACATGTTGTCAAATAATGGTCGGTCATTTATATATATTAAAAAAAGTAAGGGGCCAAGAATTGATCCTTGTGGCAATCCTAGTTTCACCTCTCTCTCTGATGGCACCGCTCCTCCCACTTTCACTCTGGCTGCGATTTTCTAGATACGATTTATGCAACTGTATACTGCGTGCGCAATTGTAAAATTTTAACTTTTGGAGCAACAGCACGTGGCAGACACAGTCAAATGCCTTGCTCAAGTCCAAGAACGTTGAAGCATTGTGCTCCCCCGCCTCAAAAGCATCCAATACACTTGACAGCATGCCCAGAACAGCAAGGATAGTGCCCCTGCCCGACTGAAATCCAAACTGCCGCCCAGAAAACAGACCATGCCCCTCAAAGTACTCAGCTATCCTCTTAGCCATGCATTTTTCACTATCTTTGAAAGGATACAGGTCGATAGTTTGAGACGTCCCGCTCATCACCTTTTTTAAAAATGGGAACAACAATTGCGCTTTTTAGAACATCAGGAAATGTGTTTTCTCTAAAGCAGTGTTTTTTTAGCTTGGTGAGCCTATTATTAGGTTTTTCACAGATTTTAAAAGTTGGACGGTCAGTCCATATATATCTGAGCTCTTCTTGTTTTTAAGTGAATCTATGCAATCTCTGACCTCAATTTGTGTGACTTCCCTGAAGTCAATGACCGCATCAGGCAATGAAATGTTTAAGATTATCCAATGGTGAAATATTACTTTTAGGCATGTCTTTAAGTATCTCATTTAAAATATTATTGAAACATTTATTAAATTGATCAGCTGATAAGGGAATATTCTTATTTTGTGTTGGTTTTCCCCTATTGCTATTAATTATGTTCCACATACTCTTGGTTGGGTTTTTTGAGGATTTTATCATTTTATCATTAAATTTGCGTTTAGAGTCGACAATCCCCTATTTATATTGGTTTTGATATTCTTAAAATAGTTGTTTGTTACCTGGTGTGTTATATTGCTTACACATGTCACCCAGGATATGAACTGTGTCCCTCATTTGTCTCAGACTCTCATTGAACCAACCCACACACCCAGGATCAGAGCCACGAGTCCTGTATTTTTACTCAGGAAAAAATCCTTCTTGTAATAAAAAAAGCTGTGATCCATTATTTGCTGGAGCTGAATACTTATATACTTGCCATCAATGGATCCAATACAATTGGTCCCCTTGTTAAAAAAATCATTGCAAAGATCTCATAATAATATTCTATTGTAGGATCCCTTATATATCTTCAGCTAATGCATCACATATAGCAAGACATGTTTCTTGCAGCACTTGACCGATTGTCGAAAGGCTGATTTCAAGTTCTGCCTAACCCACCTTGCCAACGGTGACTGTCCACCCGCTATACCTCTAAATGTTTTTCGTCGTTTTCCGTCAATGATTTGTTTAAATTTTTTAAGAGTAAATATACCTATGTCAATGTCTGAGGCGTACAAATTAAATAGTGAACACATTTTATATACCGGAGAGTTCTTAAACAAATTTGTCCTAGGAAATGCTAAATAGAAAGTGTGTGAGTGACGAGAATTAATTCTATTAATTGCAAATGGTAACTAGCCAAGAATATCAGGACTATCTATTTCGCCTTTCAGCAACTTAAACATTGTGGACAGAATTACTTTATTTATGTCTCCTTTTCTCTAACGACATCCTACCAAAGATACCCAACAGATACTCATTATCGCAGCCTCTCTGCAGATATGACCCATACTTTCTAAAATACAAGCACTTTAAAAACTTTCTTTGTACCTTTTCGATAATCCCAATCCACACATCATATTGCGGAGACCAAATCACTAAACCATACTCCCAATGTAGGCAAAACCAGGCCGTCAAAAAGATGTAAACTTATGTCTATATCAAAAACTTTGGTGTTTCTTGCTATAAATCCTGCAATTTTTTGGGCATTTTCAATTTTTGCACTAATGTGGTTGGAGAAACCAAGTTTCACATAAAAAATTACACCCAGGTCCTTCTGACTGTCAACTCTTTTGATTTTTAAATTATTGTATGTATAGTCAAAATGGTAAGGGTTTTTGTTTAGAGTAAAGGTCATACACATACACTTACTTACATTGAGGTTAAAACTATTTGTAGTACACCAATTAGCAACATTACAGAAATCATTTTTAGAGTTTCACAGTCCTCAATAGAGTTTATGATATGAAAACATTTGAAATCATCGGCAAATTAAAAGACCTTTGACATTATCAAGGTTGTTGACAATATTATTGATTGCAGTTAAAAAAATAAGGGGACCTAGGTTAGAACCCTGGGGTATTCCCGAGGTACTCTTGTACATTACTGATTGACATCCCTTAATTTTTATATATTGAGATCTAGAATTCAGGTAAGATTGAATTAAATAAATTAAATACAATGAAACATCCATTTCACTTAAGGCGTTTAAGATTACACAATGTCTCACTCTATCGAAGGCCTTCTCCATATCTGTATAGATTACGTCTACTTGTGACTTGCTGTTTAATGTGTCGTGCATATATTGGCAGAAAGTCGTCAGATTAGTAAAGGTTGATCTTTTAGGAAAGAAACCGTGTTGGTATATTGTTATTTTGCCCGAAATTTCACTGAATAACCTTCAAAAATAATTTTCTCAAAAACTTTTGACTTTTGAGATCGCACACACAATGCTTGTATTGTAGACTTGTAAACAGGTATAACTTTGCTGATTTTCCATTTAGCGGGTTACACAGACGTTTTCAAGATTTGGTTAAACAGTAATTGAAGAGGCAACAGCAGCCTTTTAGGACATAGGCGGGTATTCCATCAGGACCTATGACTTTGTTGCCTTATTGCTAAAGAAGGGTTCTCACTTGTCAGTTTCGCTGAATCATTTTCATTTAATAACGAACAAGTAATGAACGTGAGAACTTGTTTTCAGTAAAACTGATCGGTAAATTCGTGCTTTCAGTTAAAGTGAAAACCAGGTCCACTTTTGTTCATTATGGCTGATCATTATTAAAGTGTGAGAACTGCGCGTTCAGTAACTTTTCCAGAGTATTGCTAGTTTGGGGGTATTTGTAAAGACTAATTCCTCAATATTGAAGGTTTATTTGTAATTTTATTCGAACCGATAAAGCCTTTCCTTCTTTTTTGAATCTTTGGAGAATTTTTGTTCAAAAGTATTTCAAATGTTTCGTTCATTCTTTAATGATTCCTATATGTTTCTGTATCTTCCCAAGCCAGTTTTTTTTTATATATTTTCACTTGCACTCTTCTTATTTCTGCTCAGTATTCACTGTTTCCCATCATGTACGACGTTTCCTTCGTTTCTGGATTACGTAATTGTTTACAAAGTATAATATGTAAAAAATAAAACTATATTCTTCAACAATATTAGAATTTACTATTTTTTAGGCCAACAAAAATAATTCTCAGCGTACGCGGCAACGTAACACAAGCCCATTTATAAATCGTTGTTGTGTGCTTATGCTATACTATGTCTATGATATGCCTATGTTATGGCAATCTATGAATCCAGCTTTAGTATCCTTGACTCAACAAATTATCTTACAAATTTGGATAATTAATGTTTGTTTTCCTTTTTTGCAGAAAAAGTCCTCTGATAAAAAGGCTACTGCTGGTCCTACGATGGAGCTGTTCAAGACAGAAGATTATTTTAAGTAACAAGTTCTATATACTCTTAGGTCGTAAGTATTAAATATAAAGAAATATATATTGTTATAATATTTTGTAGTTTAAATATATTTATGTATCCTTTGTCCACACTGAGCCACTTAATGTTATGTTCAGCAATTACCTGATGTCAAATTCTTTCTTTATTTATTTATAAAAAAACTGGATAATTCAAAAAGTACCAGAGACGTTTATAAATAAATAAATAAATAAATAATATGTTTATTTCTTCAATTTACAGATGCACAGAATTAGCTTAAGTACAAATAATTGAAGAATACGTCATGATTAAAATAAAAATACAGTGCTAAAATCAGTTAGGTGCATATAAGAAAAAGAGCTTATTAAAATATCAAAAGTCAACAAACTAAAAACAGAGAAAAACATTATATACACTAAACTATGATTTTACTTACAGCAAAGACATAAAGTGCTAAAAATTTGTAAAACATTCACTTATGCTATAACACACCTTAGTTATTAATCTATCTTTAAGTCTTTTCCGAAATATTGACACTGTAGGAGCTGATTTAATATAGTCATCTAAGTGATTAAAAAATTTAAAACCATTGAAATAAAAACATTTTTGAAAAGCTGTAGTACGATGAGGTGGAGGTATTAAATTATTATTTCCCCTTGTATTGTAGCCATGATTAACCTGAATGCTATCAAATATTTGACGGTTTGTATACACATAAACACAGACTTCCAGGATGTAAACAGAAAAAAAGGTCAATATCCTGTTTGTCAGAAAGGTTGTTCTACATGATTCTCTTCTGCTTAGATTGAATAAAACTCTCACAGCATACTTCTGTAGCAGAAAAACCCTTTGAATTTGTGAACAGTTCCCCCAGCAAAGTATCCCATATTTAAGATGACTGTGAGGCATAATAAAGAGTCAATAAAGTAGTCTTTCCACATTGTTCCGATAAAGTTCTGAGTACATAGCATGATGACCTAAGTTTAGAGCTAAATAATCCACTTGTTCACCCTATTGAAGTTTGTGATCGATCATAATGCCTAGCATTTTGGTGCTTTTAGTACTTAGGATTAGTTGTTCAGAATCCTCAAGTAAGTTAAATGTTATTGTTGGCTGCTGTCTAGATAAAGTAAAGTTAAGAAGCGTTGTTTTATCTGTGTTTAATTTTAAAAAGTTGTTCTTTGACCAGATATTTACTTTGTTTAGGATTTCTTCACACTTAACCCTTAGGCTCTCAAATCTGTTTGATGTAATCAGAATTTTAGTATCATCTGCATAACAAAATACTTGTACATTTTCTTCGGCAATAAATGAAATGAGATCATTGGCATAAATATTAAAAAATAAAGGACCCAGAATTGAGCCTTGTGGAACACCCTGAGAAATAATTCTTGTTTTACTATTTACCCCATTCAAACTCACAAAGTGTCAACGATTTGTGAGATAGGATTCTAAGAGTTGGTAAGGAATACCTCTTATTCCATATCTATCCAATTTGTGCAGGAGAATTTTATGATTTACGGTGTCGAAAGCTTTGGAGAAGTCAATAAAAAGGCCACAAGCATATGCACCTTTATCTAAAGAATTTATAGTTGTTTTCATAAATGAGGAAAGAGCAGTCTCAGTGCTGGCATTTTTAGTAAAACCATGTTGACACATGGATAATATTTTGGTTCTATTTAGAAATCTTCAAATTTGGTCCTTGATAGCCAGTTCCAAGATCTTTGCTAACTATAGGCCAATTTGAGGCTAATTGGTCTATAGTTAGCATAGTTATTTGCATCTCCTTTTTTATATACTGGAGTAATGGTTGCTAATTTTAGGTCATCTGGAAATTTACCTTTCGAAAACATTAGGTTTATTAGAAAACACATAATAGGTGACAATTCAGATTTACTACTTTTAAGTAGGTTGTTACCTATATTATCCAGTCCTGTCGATGTTTTATTTTTCAGTTGCAGAAACAAAGATTCAACATTTTGCGGTGTTAAAGGATTGAGGAATAGAGACGCATTACAAAACCTCACTGTTTCTTCCAAATATTTCCCATCAATATTACCCCCACTCGAGTCGGCCATTGTAAATATATCAATGAAGGTGTTGGCTATTTCCAGATCAGAAGCCTTTAGTCCATCCTCTCTGAGAAACTCATTTTTTTTTGCTTGAAGACTTATGATTTTTGATATTATTAATGATTGACCACACTGTTTTTGATTTATTAGAGGATCTATTAATAAGGTTATCATGATGGCAGATTTTTGTGGATTTTAAACAAGAACGATATTTCTGGGTGTAATACTGACTAATGGGCTTATACCGTCTATCAATCTTAGTAACCTCATTATACAATGTAACTTTATCTCTTAATGCAATCAATTCTGGGGACATCCTATACCTTTGCTTTCTCCGTTTTGTATTTACTCTTTGTAAGGGAAATGACAGCTCAAAATAATAAGACAGAATATTTGAGAATACATGAAGCGCCCCTTGATGGGCACTCTATATGCAAAATGTCAGATCAGGTTTCAGGATATAAGTAGTCACGGAAACAAGTCACATTTTCGAGGGTGAAAAAACGTCTACACATAGCTTTCTGAGTACTTTTCATAGAAACAACTGATCTAGTCTTGATGGATGCTGTTTGCAAATAATGATCCGAGAGGCCTAAATTTAACACTTTGCTTCTATAAGTCATATGTCTGCTTACTATAATATTGTCAATACAGGTACTTGTGGCAGCAGATATTCTAGTTGGCTCAAGAATGGTCACTTTCAGGTCAAAACACTCTAACACATCTGAAATCTTGAAATAACGTTAAACCTTGTGAAGGTGCTAAAAAATTTATGTTAAAATCCCCACCTATAATAATTTCATAGCCAGGCTGTGAAGCTGACATTAGTAATTCTTGCAATCTCTCAAGAAATATTGGAAAGTCACCATTAGGTGGTCGATACAATACTATCAAATTGGATTTAATGCAGCTTTATACATGCCACCTCCAGGACACCCTCAATACAATAATCAGACACATTAATCTCTTTGAAAGCCGTTTGACATTTTATACTTTGATAAATTGCACCATGCTTCAGGCTTTCACGACAAAAGTATGTACACAATTTGAAATTATCCAAATATACTGAATTTAGTTGCTCAGCTTGTTGCCAATCTTCAGACAATAATAGAAAATCACAGCTCTTATCACTCAATGCGCTATTTAAAACAATATTTTATTTTTCAAACATTGAATATTCTGGTGAACAATTGTGAAGGAGTCATTAGGCCCGAAAAAACTGAGACGTATTTGATGAAACTCCATCAACATCATTAACACCTTGGTTAATGGCAGAATTATCACCTGTGGCATCAACATCCAGCAATGGTACGTTATTCTGAGGGATCTCTGTTAAGTCTAAACATTTAGTGAAATCGTGCAACACTGCTGCTGCGTGCGTTATTGTGCAGACAGAACTCTTGGTTGTCGCTTAGCAAAATACAGAATTGTTGTTTTGTTCTCATAAATATAACAAATGTATGTACTTAAACCGAAATACAGTTGTTGTTTAAAGTATAAATATTTAATTTATCATACAGTCCACTACTTGAGAGAACAATCTCTTCTATCTGCTGATAACCCTCCACCTCATTAGTTGAAATATTTGCGTTTAAACTCTGTACATATATAAGGTTATTCTTTGTGATAACTTTTTTTCCAAACCAATATGTCCATATTTGGCATATGGAATGGAGGTGAACACTAAATTAGTATGTGAACAATATTTAACCCTACTATTTATTTCTCGAAAAGATGGAAGATGAGACAATGCCGAGTTATAGAACGAGTTCTTCATAAGCTTCATCAGATATAAACATCATTGACTTCTAGAATTTTGTTGTTAAATCCACCAAATTGAATTTACGTTATTTTAGCCAACACTTTAATGTACTGTTACGTTTTTCCCGTGGGTTCTTAACAGAATTACAACTTTGCTATTTTCAACTAATACTCTCTTTATTCACTACCACTGTATACAATTTAACTCACTAAACTAGTCTTATAACTTTACCACTAATATCTATTCAACACTCAATGATTAACTGAACTAACTGACTATCCGACTTAGGTCTGCTTATATATAATCTCAAATCTATCACGAATATTCGGGAAGTATTCCGAGGCCACTCTATATGATCTCGACGAAGCCATCGAGATAATTCCAGCTACCCGAAACTTCGCGTCGAGCCGGGCGATGATTCATACAGACAGAGAAGCGAGGGGCACGGCGGGGCGGCTAGTTCTATAGGGTAGCACAAAAACGTTCGGATGGTTGTTAGTCGTGACATTGCCTCCCTCTTAAACCTGATCGTCCCGATCAGATACTGCATGTCCGTGGTATGCTTTCAGTCTGTCGAGGTGAACAACTTTCAGTTTGCTTCTGGGACTACGCTGAATTCTATACACAACGTCATTAATTCTTTTGATGACTGTATAGGGTCCTTCCCATACTGGCGTTATCTTGGGAGATCTTCCTTTCTTCCTTTGCGGATTATATAACCAGACTTTATCGTTCACCTGAAATCCCATAGAATTAGCTTTGAGATCATATCGTGTCTTCATTCGGTCACTGGCTTTCTCCGTGTTTTCTCTGGCTAATTCATGGATGTATAGTAACTTTTCCTTAAGGGAGTCCGCGTAGTCTTGAATTTCCATATCCTGGTTGTCTGGCGTTCCGAATAATAGGTCGCAGGGTAAGCGGAGTTCTCTTCCAAATAAAACCATGGCTGGTGTTAGTCCTGTCGTGTCATGGACTGCTGATCGATAGGCCATTAAAAATAGTGGTATGTGTTGGTCCCAATCCTTCTGATGTTCATCTACGACCTTTGACAAATGTTCTTCAATGGTCTTGTTAAACCTTTCAACCATGCCGTCTGATTGTGGATGTAAGGCGGTAGTCCGTGTTTTATGGATGTTGAGTAAATCACAGACTTTCTGGAAAACCTTGGATTCGAAGTTGCGTCCTTGATCTGAGTGCAGCTCTAACGGAACACCAAATCTACTGAATAGGTTATTCACAAGAACCTCTGCTATGGTAACAGCTTCTTGATTGGGGATTGCAAAGACTTCAGGCCATTTACTGAAGTAGTCAATTGCCACTAAAATGTACTTGTTACCATTATTTGTTTCTGGAAAAGGGCCAGCTACGTCAATGGCGATACGTTCAAACGGTAGGCCCACATTATACTGTTTCATTTTGCCCCTAGATCTTGTTTTGGGTCCTTGGCTTGCGGCACAGGTTGAGCACTGCCGACACCACGATTTCACATCTTGGCAGTAGTTGACCCAGTAAAATCTGTCGCGAATCTTGTCAATCGTTTTGTTCACTCCGAGATGAGCACCAGACTTTCCATTATGAACTTCTTCCAGAACTTCCGATATCTTCCTCCTTGGTACCACTAACTGTGTCTTCACTACTTTTCCATCGGCGCTTTCCCAGGCTCGTTTAAGAAGTCCATTTTCCACCACCAGGGAGTCCCACTGAGCCCACAGAGTTTTAAAAGCAAGTCCTTTAGTTGATATCTCGCCCCAGCTTGGTCTTGGTTGATGTTCTTCTTTAGCTGTTAGCAATAGTGCTATTTCACTATCTTCAAGCTGATCCTTTTTAAGTTGCTCTGTGGTCCACTGCTGATCAACCTCAAATTTCGTTTGCCTAATCCGAGTAATTCCTTCTCGTTGATCTACTCTTTGGCAATGCTTACAATTATCCGCGCATGGTCTTCTGGATAAAGCATCTGCATTATTATGCAATCTCCCTGCTCTGTGCTTAACCTTAAAATTATATTGTTGTAACTTTTCAAGCCACCTGGCTACCTGTCCTTCAGGTTGTTTCATATCCAAAAGCCATTTAAGTGCTGCATGATCAGTCCTTATCAGAAATTCTTGCCCATATAGATATTGATGGAAATGCTCAACAGACCGTACTATTGCCAAAAGCTCTTTTCGGGTTACACAGTAGTTACGTTCAGGTTTCGAAAGTGTTCGACTGTAGTATTCGATAACTCGCTCTTCCCCTGCTTGTACTTGCGATAAAACTGCTCCGATGCCGGTGTTACTTGCATCTGTGTCCAATACAAATTTACCCTTTTGTTCCGGATATCCCAATATTGGACTAGAACATAGAGCCGCTTTTAATTTCCTGAACGCAGAATCGCAGTTATGATCCCAGTTATAATTAGCTCGTTCTTCAGTGAGGTTATGTAGAGGTGCCGCTATATTTGCAAATCCTTCAACAAATCTTCTATAGTAAGTACATAGTCCAAGGAAGCTCCGGAGTTCATGTTTGTCGCGAGGACGAGGCCAGTCCTTGATTGCTGTAATCTTCCGTTGGTCGGTTTGGATTCCTTCTGATGACACAACATGCCCGAGAAATTCAACTTTTTGTTGAAAAAGAAAACATTTCTTTGGATTCAGTAAGAGCTGAGCATTCTTGATTCTAGTAAAAACTTCATGCAAGTTTTGTAGGTGCTCTTCGAAAGTTTTTCCCATTACCATTATATCATCAAGATAGACCAGGCATGTCTTCCAAGTGAGGCCTCGTAGCACAACCTCCATAAGACGCTCAAAAGTAGCGGGGGCATTGCATAATCCGAAGGGCATAACTTTAAACTGATATAAACCACTTCCGGTAGAAAAGGCAGTCTTTTCCTTATCTTGTTCGTCGATGCCTACTTGCCAGTAGCCGCTCTTTAAATCGAGTGTTGAGAACCAATGAGAACCTGCTAGTGTCGTCAACGTGTCATCAATCCTGGGAAGTGGATAGCTGTCTTTCTTGGTGACGTCATTGAGCTTTCTATAGTCCACGCAGAATCTGGTAGTCCCATCTTTTTTAGTGACTAAGACAACAGGAGACGACCATGGGCTCGATGATTCCTCAATAATTCCATCGTCAAGCATCTTGTTGACTAATGTGGTAACCTCTTGCTGCTTCGTCACTGGTAGCCTCCGAGGATGCTGTCGTATGGGGTGAGCACTTCCAGTGTCGATTTTATGTTTTATGATGTTCGTTCTTCCAGTATTGCCATTTTTCCTTTCAAAGGCTGTGCTCTGCTCTTTGATAAATTGTGTAGCTCTCTTCAGTTCTTCGGAAGACAGATGTTGCCACGACTTATGGAAATGTTCTAGGACTTCCTTAGGTGATGTTGAGGGTGTTACTTCTGACTGTGTTTCGCAACTGGTTACCCATTGCACCGGCTCGCAAGTAGCTATTACATCTCCTTTATTGATTTTGATGGAATTGGATGAAATATTTGCTATCCTTATCGGTATTTCGGCGTCGGTTTTGACTAGTGCTTTGCCTACGAGGTGTTTGCAAGGCAAATCGTGGTGTTGGATAAGTCCGATGCAGCCTCCAAAATCCTTCTCCAATTTCCCAACAATTATCTGCTCGGTATTTCCGCTTATTCTGACAGTACATGCCGCCACTACTTTAGTCGGTGTGCCATCGTCTGTTTTGTTAAGGATGAACTCTTCGGTGCCAAATTTCAGAAGTTTAAGCTTGTTGTCAAAAGAGAATCCATGTTGACCGATGAGATCCATCCCCAAAATAAATTCGTCTTCGATGTCGGCGACTAACACTGTGTGGTGTAATTTAATTCGTCCCAGTTGAAGTTCGATATCCATTTCCCCAAGTACTTCAGCTGTCTCACCGGTAACTGTACGTAAAACTACATTCTTTGATATGGGTAGAACTTCTACTCTATTTACTATGTTGGACCTTATCAAAGATACCGCCGCACCAGTGTCAACAGTAATTGTTATGGCTCTTCCGTTGATCTTTCCTGTAATTGTTAGACTGTCGGCGGCTTTTCCTAGGCTTTTTATGGAGACGATCCTGGGGGCTTTATCTTCTTTAGCCAACACCCGCCCCGCAATGTTGACTAATTGAAGTTTTCCTGATTTGACTTGGGGGCCCTAGCGTCTCTGGATGGAGATCTAGACCGTAGTTGTACTCGGCAGTCTCTTTTGAAATGTCCAGTTCTGCCACATCTATAGCACTGATTTGATATATTTCGGTTACGTGGCCTATCTTCCATTGGCTCCCGGAATCTCGCCGTGGCCTGAAGAACTTCCGTTAATTTCTTCAAAATTTCACCCATCTCATTTAATTCACAGCTGTTTGTCGCCTTTTCTTCCTGGATGGATACGGCCCTGATTTTTGGCTTGGAGATGTTACAGGCCGCCTCGATTTCTAGGGCTCGACCCAAAGCTTCACTGCTGTTATCAAATTTGGCTAGACGTAGCATTTTCTGAGTTTCTGGATCTCTGATACCATCCACGAAATATTGGGCAGCAAGTTTCTCTTGAAATTCCTCTGTCGCTCCCGGGTAGGCCAATTGAATGAGACGTCTAATGTCTGCCTCAAATTCTTGCAGGTTTTCACCAGGCTTCTGATGCCGAGACTTTACTTGTGCCTGATACAGTTGTCTTCGGTGTTGGTCTCCAAATCGTCTCTCCAGGACAGCTACAAGGATGTCATATTTCCCTTGTTGGCTGATGGGAATGGTCTGCAGTAGTTCCAGGGCAGATCCACGAAGCGCTACCACTAGTGATGTAGCCATTTCTTCATTATTCCAGCCGTTGGCAACAGCAGCGGCTTCAAATTGTATTTGTACATTGTCCAGGATGTTTGACCGTCGTACGTTGGAGGTTTGATGTTTTGTCCGGAGGTGAATGCCCTCTCGGTGGGTGCTTGATGTTTTAGTCTGGTAAATTCTGCTTGTAGATTCTTCACTTCTTTCTGTACGTCTCCTACTTCTTTTTGTACATTTCCAACTTCTTTTTGTACATTTCCAACTTCTTTTTGAATATTGTTTACTTCTTTTTCAAATTTCTCATTTTGTCCGTCCAATATTTTCTGTAATTTTCCTTGCTCGCCTACAATTACATCCAGCATCCATTTCTGAAGCTGGTCCTGCTCTGCTTGCCTTTTCTCTTCCTGGTCTTGTAAAATTTTCTGAAGCTGGTCCTGTTCTGCTCGCCTTTTATCTTCTTGATCTTGTAAAATTTTCTGAAGCCGGTCCTGTTCTGCTTGCCATCTACGTTCCTCCTGTTCCCGTTCTGCTTGTCTTTTGTCTTCTTGGTCTTGCAAAATTTTCTGAAGCCGGTCCTGTTCTATCTGCTTTTTACGTTCTTCCTCTTCCCGATCGGCTCGCCTCTCAGCATTTAAATTATCCATAAAATCGGCCAACATTTTATTTATTTGCTCCATTTCCGCCGTTTGTTGCCTTGTATTGACCATAGAATGGTATAAAATTTTACCAGAATCCACCAATGAAACGGTCTCGTTGACGTACTTGTACTTCTTTCCTCGAAAAATACTTCGCTAGTCCGGTCCCTTCACAATCCGACTTCTGACACCAAATGTTACGTTTTTCCCGTGGGTTCTTAACAGAATTACAACTTTGCTATTTTCAACTAATACTCTCTTTATTCACTACCACTGTATACAATTTAACTCACTAAACTAGTCTTATAACTTTACCACTAATATCTATTCAACATTCAATGATTAACTCAACTAACTAACCGACAGTGTTGCCAGATCAGTTTTACAGTTAGGTAGTAGATTGATGTAAAAAAAATAGTAGATTGACTAAAAAAATAGTAGATTACAAATTCACTGTCTAGCTTTAAAAAAACATACCTATTCATGGTAGAACTGAAGTAAAGCAGAACTAATACCACTAACCACTAACAGTAAACTAATAAAATAACACCTGTTATTCAGTCGGGCCGAGTAAACACGCCGACACAGACACACAAGTGACAAGTCGTAAGTAACATGCTAATAACATTTAAACGATTCAAAGAACGAGCCGGTCAATCCTTTATATACGTTGGGGTTTGGAACCTTCGGCAACATGCACTAAAACAGAGTTTTATCCACAATACCGAAACAGAATATTTGCACTCGACGCGCGTTTCGCTAACCATGTTAGCATCATCAGGAGATGATTAATCATCTCCTGATGATGTGCAAATATTCTACTCGTGTCTACACACAGGAATATTACTTTGGCTCCCTGGCTTCCACATGTGCAGAGTATGGGTACGGTCGTTTATAAGTGTCTATGACTTGACGCATGGCCCTTCGCTCGCTCCGGGGCGCAACCAAACAAAACTAACTGAAACTAACCCAAACTAACTCAAATTAAAAAAAGCAAACATAATCTTACTAACCCAACTAACTGAAACTAACTCAAGCTAACCCAAACTTACCCCAATTAAAAAAAAGCAAACATATTCTTACTAACCCAATTAACTGAAACTAACCCAAGCTAAACTAAATAAAAAAAGCAAACATTTTCTTAAAAAAGGTAGGAAAGAAAACGCATTGTCACCGACGGGAATAGAACCAACGCCGCCCACATTACAAGCAAATGCTCTAACCACTACACCACTAGGCCGCTTGGGAAGAACGCGCTGCATCGTAAAGACATTGGTAATTGAGATATTTGTAGTGTAGGTGGCGTTGATTGATTCGTCACTCGTATTATGCGCATGCGGAAGCCAGGGAGCCAAAGTAATATTCCTGTGTATAGACGCGAATAAATATTCTGTTTCGGTATTGTGGATAAAACTCTGTTTTAATCCCTTATGTGTATATATAGAACTAGTGGTGGTGGTGCCATCTTTTAAAACTGCTTAAAAATAGCAACGTAATTCCACTTCACAAAAATAATTAAGATGTTATGTTAGAATTTTAAGATTTCTGTTTAATTTTTTTATTTTTTCTTGTAGTTTTAGGATATTTATTCAAGTATTCTGTTTTTCTCTAAATAATAGTAGAATTTACCTTTAAGAAAGTAGAATAGTAGCCAAAGGTCAAAAATAGTAGATCTACTATAAAAATAGTAGATCTGGTAACACTGCTAACCGACTTAGGTCTGCTTATATATAATCTCAAATCGATCACGAATATTCGGGAAGTATTCCGAGGCCACTCTATATGATCTCGACGAAGCCATCGAGATAATTCCAGCTACCCGAAACTTCGCGTCGAGCCGGGCGATGATTCATACAGACAGAGAAGCGAGGGGCACGGCGGGGCGGCTAGTTCTATAGGGTAGCACAAAAACGTTCGGATGGTTGTTAGTCGTGACATTGCCTCCCTCTTAAACCTGATCGTCCCGATCAGATACTGCATGTCCGTGGTATGCTTTCAGTCTGTCGAGGTGAACAACTTTCAGTTTGCTTCTGGGACTACGCTGAATTCTATACACAACGTCATTAATTCTTTTGATGACTGTATAGGGTCCTTCCCATACTGGCGTTATCTTGGGAGATCTTCCTTTCTTCCTTTGCGGATTATATAACCAGACTTTATCGTTCA
>MU189828.1:18498-43896 GCA_016904865.1 Pissodes strobi | reverse complement strand
TAGCTGGCAAGATGGCACCAAGCACACGGATTTAAGAAAAAACAGTGAAGTTAAAAATTTGTTATCGCTTTAGTTTTTAGTTTTTTTTTAATAAAAACTGGTGCCTTGTAAATATTTATAATTCCGTCTGTTTCATATTTTTAGCTGCTTATAAAAGTACAAAAAAAAATCAAAAAGTAGGTCTAGTCGGAAAGTTTGGAAGCTATGGCCCTTCAAAGTCCCCTTGCGGATCTCTCAGAAACTTGCAGGGATGCAATATAAGCAATATACAGCCTAGGAATTCAAAATATTAAATTGACGCATTACAGATTATGAGCTCATAATATTGTTCCGCCGTGAATTTCTGCGAGACCTTATAAAGCGCCGTACCTCCCAAACAATCCAAATGATTTTTGATTTTTTTTGTTAAAAAAATCATAAGTAGATCTTGGGCACAAATATGTACAGAAAATATAATTCAAGAGGCTTGGGAGGCATTACGAGTGTGTGATGCCTCTGACATTCCGCTACTTGTAATTACGACTGACGAAGACGACGACGACGAAGACAATATCTTTAACTTTAGTTCTGACAATACTGACGAGACTGATTAAGCTTTTTTTTCTTGCAAATTTTAATTTATGATCGTCACTTAAGTATTAAATCATATCGTTACAATTACATTAACTTGGCAATGCAATATGGCGTGATTTTTTTTCAGTTTATATGTTTCATTTTTTGGATTGGTATTTTTATTTTGATGTGTTAACGTATTCATCCAGGCGGTATTTTTTGTTCATGGACAAGTAAATTAAATTCTCAGTGTTTTATTTTTCCCTGTTAGAATAATTTTATACCATTTTTCCTATTATTCACAATTTTTGTAAGTTCAGTTTTGTTACATCTACTGCTCGTTGTATTACATTCTCAATTTGAACTGCGATCCCGTTTCGAACTTGTTCCTTTTCCAGTTGAAAAAAAGCCAATATATTTATAATTATCATCTGCGTTTGTTCATTATTCATGATTAATCAAAATAATTGTTAATTGTTATTAAGTTTGTTAATAAATAAATAAATACTACAAGATTATTTCTGTTTTTTGAGATTGAAAGTGTATAGACGAATGTAAAAAATATAATATACTGCTAGGGGAGGTTGGCCTAAAATGACATACCATTTTCTTTCTTGCCTCCCTTTTGAAAAATTAAAGAGAATTAGCAGATTTCAAGTAGAAAAATAGGTACCTCAGACAATATGGATTGTTTCTATGTAATAAGGATCTGCGATTTTAATAGTTAATAGTATTTTATTATTTTTCTAAGAAAATAAGCTTACTATGTCATTTTAGGCAGGCATGTGGGTATAATGACATAGTACAGAACTAAATTATTTTATTGCCTATTTATTTAAAAAAAGGTATTTTTGCAAGTACAAAACAAAATTTCAAATACTTATTAAATACATATATCAAAAACAAATTGTTTTGTTTTTCTTCCAACGCCCGCACATTCACAATGGGCCCATAGCTCACTCCAGCTTTGTCTATTGGTTTTTTTTTATATTTTTCGACCATCTGTAAATAATTTTTTTTTATCAGACCACAATTTAATAAATAATTTTCCATAAAGTAAGTTAGAAAAATAAATCGATCAGTTAAATAATAAATATGATAAATAAGGGCAAAATGACATACTATGCCGTTTTGCCCTGACTAAAAGTATGTCATTTTACACGAGACGCCATGTTTTTTTAAAACAATAAATTTTAAACTTCGGTTAGGGTAGTTTTTAAAACATGCTAATAGATAGTAGATAAGCTTATCTTTCATAATTTCACATCACAATTTGCAATTATTGATGCAAAATATTTATTTGCGGTTCAATAAGAAGTGCATACAAGAAACTTCAAGACCTACGTTCACGTTAATCCACAAAATTCTCTATAGTAGAGTGCCCAACGCAATAAAAGCCTTCTATAAATGATTTCTGTGGGCACCTCGGAGTTACAAGCTGAAATTTTCACAGAATGAAGGCTTTATTATATTAATTCAAAATCCGAAGGTAATAAAAAATCATAACGGGCAAAAGGTCAGTATACCTAAAAATCGAGATTATTATATGAACGTGTAGGATATTAAATTATGAATGTTTTCATATATAATTCATCTACATTTTTGTACGAATTATATTTTTTATCATTGCTTGAAATATGCAGATTACATTGGCCCTTACGGTAAAATAAATCAAAAAATTGAAATATCTCGAACCTGGGCAAAATCTGATTGAAATATACTCATTTTTGTATTCACCTCGCATTCTCTCCGAAATGAAGGCTCAAATTAAAATTTTTTATTCTTGCAAAAAGTTTGCCTTAAGTATTTAGAATACACAGGTGCATGAATAATTTTTTTTTCTCAAATGGTAATGGAAAAATAGAATTAAATGTAAGAAAGTAATCTTCTTCAAGCAGCGACCGGCCGATCTCTCGCTTCCCGAGCACTCTCGTATCTCACTTTTCTTCATAGCTTCGTCTCTCTCGCGCCTATTGTACAATACAATAAGTGCTTTTACACCATTACGGGTTATAATACTAATAATAATAATAATAAAGACATTTTCGATTATACTGAAATTTATTTTTCCTATACGTTGCTAGGTAATAAAGAAGCAAAAAACAAATCATATACTTAATGCAACTGCTATTAAAAAAAACTAGCTTTTATTCAGAATAGAAAAACTGAAAATGTAAAAAATCTTTATAATAACAAAATCTATTTATTTTCAGTGTCAGTATCTTCTTTAGGAATAGACACAATGACTTCAATATTGCCATCCAGTATTTTTTTGCATGATCCTATGCAACCTATTTAATTTCTTCTACGTGTACAAGCTTTGCTTTCATACAATCTAATAAAAAATCATTTAATTATGTTTTATTATATACCGATTTAATATAATAATAAGTTACCTTTTTACATCCAAAACAGTGGAATTTATGTACCACTCTGTTTTTAGTTAAAACAAAAACAGTTAACGAACTTTTTATCTGAACGAGCACTCTCATCAAAAGAATTTCAAGTTCGCAACTATAGTGGGGGATTTACCAATATTTTTGATAAGAAAACAAATTGCGAACCAATTGACAACAAATTACTATCCTCTATAGTCACGAAGAAGCTGATACTAGGATTTTGTTGCATTATACTATCTGCTAAACATTGTATGTATTATTTGACATGCATCGTGGACTCCAATGACACTGATGTACTTGTACTTCTGGTACATATTAAAAATATATACATTTCTAGAGGATTTGGGGTAAAATGTGGAAGAGGAAATTCGGTGCGATATGTGGCCGTTCATGACACCAACCCAGAAGAAAAACTTGCAAAAAAATTACCTGCATTTCATGCTCTAACTGGTTGTCTTACAACCAGCCAGTTTTCAGGATTAGGAATAAATAAAATGTTGGAAAATGTATCTAAATTATTCCGATTATTTAGACGGTATTGGGCCCAGGAATTTTCAGATGGCATGTTCAATAACAGAGAAATTTATCATAAAATTATTTTCAACAAATCCAAACATTTCGTCTATTAATATTTTCAGGACACTATTGGCCTATTCATCGCTAACCCCTGCAAAAAATAGTCTAAAAGTTCGCAGTATGAGAGCACATTATCAATCTAAGGTGTGCTTCAGTTCTTTAGAAACAAATCCCCTATTACCAGAGGTGACAGAATGCGAATGGAAATTTGAGGAGGCAGGTGATATTCAAATCATCCTCAATTTTAACAACACCAGATTTCCTTCGGATGTAAAAGTATTTATTGCATGTGGATGTAAAAAAGGTAAATTATTATTAGATGAAATAGGTACATAATAAAACTCAATCAACTAATTTTTTATTAGATTGTATGGAAGCAAGCTTGTAGACGCAGAAGAAATTAAATAGGTTGCATAGGATCATGCAAAAAATACTGGAAGGCAATATTGAAGTCATTGTGTCTATTCCTGCAGGAGATACAGACACTGAAGATAAATAAATTTTGTTATTATAAAGATTTTTTACATTTTCAGTTTTTCTATTCTGAATAAAAGCTAGTCTTTTTTTTAATAGCAGTTGCATTAAGTATACGATTTTTTTTCTACTTCTTTATTACCTAGCAACGTATAGGAAAAATAAATTTCAGTATAATCGAAAATGTCTTCATTGACTTTATTCAATTAATAATAGCTATTATTATTATTATTATTATTATTATTATTATTATTATTATTATTAGTATTAGTATTCTAACCCGTAATGGTGTAAAAGCACTTATTGTATTGTACAATAGGCGCGAGAGAGACGAAGCTATGAAGAAAAGTGAGATACGAGAGTGCTCGGGAAGCGAGAGATCGGCCGGTCGCTGCTTGAAGAAAATTACTTTTTTACATTTAATTCTATTTTTCCATTACCATTTGAGAAAAAAGAAATGTATTCATGCACCTATGTATTCTAAATACTTAAGGCAAACTTTTTGCAAGAATAAAAAATTTAGATTTGAGCCTTAATTTCGGAGAGAATGCGAGGTGAATACAAAAGTGAGTATATTTCAATCAGATTTTGCCCAGGTTCGAAGCGAGATATTTCAATTTTTTGATTTATTTTGCCGTAAGGGCCAATGTAATCTGCATATTTCAAGCAATGATAAAACATATAATTCGTACAAAAATGTAGATGAATTATATATGAAAACATTCATAATTTAATATCCTACACGTTCATATAATAATCTCGATTTTTAGGTATACTGCCCTTTTTCCCGTTCTGAATTATTATTACCTTCGGATTTTGAATTAATATAATAAAGCCATCATTCTGTGAAAATTTCAGCTTGTAACCCCGAGGTGCCCACAGAAGTCAAAATAAGTTATAAGTAGCACTCTACTACTATACGCGTCACATTAGCCGGATCGCAGTAATAGAGGACAACTAACACTTGTTCTGCAGACCGCAATTTAAATGTGCTAGTTACTAACACGAATGAATACGGATAGAGGCGGTCTATGTCATTTTAGCCGAGTATGTCATTTTGGGCCAACCTCCCCTATATTATCATTTGTTCATGTCTGAACCTATAAAAATCATAACAGACTATTAATTTCTAAACGCGATAGTTCTAACCTAACTGTAATAATTTCATTAGAATTACCTATTGAGGTAAGTTACCTTTTAATTTGCCACAGTGGATAAGCTGTGTATGTTCTACGGCAATTTCAACCATTTTTACATGTAAATTCTCATAAGAAAATCTAAGGTCCCTTCTGGTTTTCAAGGTCACCGATGCCGGGCGTCGCGACGCTTAACAAAACCAGCAGAGCTGCATTATGTGCAATCTTCAAGATCGAACAAAAGTGAGTGAGTAACATAATGATTTGTAGAAAAATATATTTTATCAGATGTATTTATGCAATGCTACTCTTAATAAGTATATAGACATTTCAACAACTGTCAATATTAGCGCCTTTATTAGTATTCCTGAAAATCAGCGGATCGCATAAAAAAGGCAAAAGAGTCACTATAGAAAGTAGAAAATTCGTAAAATAAAATACTGTTATGGGCGCTATCTAAAAACTCAAATAAATTTTAAATACCAGAAAAAAGCAAATATTTTTCCCCATAATATAAATAGTAATTTTTGGAATAGAAAACAAAATATAAAAAATAACAATTAGTAAAAACCTATCAATGCTTTATATAGGTACATTTATTAAATTTTTTAAATGTTGGGAAACATATTTGTCATTAAATGATTCCAGGCATTCAACATAGTCTACAAAATTAATTTTATTGTCAATTACACATTTCTTGATACCTTTAATCTTTTTTGTTAAACCCCTATTAGAAAGAAACTTGTCAATATCTTCTCGCTCTTTATCCTCGGCCACTAATTTTAATCTATCCCGCTCGAATTCTTCAGCTGTGTAAAACAATTTTGTAGCGTACATTTTCGAGCATAAGCCAATAAAATGAGTCGTAACGCGTCCATTGTTTTCGTCCTTCATCTTACTCAAAACTTTTTTGTTTACTAATAGAATGTTATATACATTGCCAACAGGATCGGATGTATAGAAAAATGTATGGCAGTCTTTTTTCATTACTTCGTGTACATCAGCATGATTAATCTCATAAATTAGTGAGTCAGTATCTGCATAAAGCACTGTGCAACTTGGGAGTTTTTGTCGAATATAACTATAATGAAAATCCATAAAATCATAAAGAGTTGTTTTGGCAAGATCTAATATACACATTCCAACGATCTACGTTGGCTTGTTAAAAAATAACTCAGATTTTGCAAGCTCAATAATCACTGAATTTTCATTTATTATGATGCTGCTTTTAAATTCTTGCCTCGCAATTAATGCCTCAGCTCCATAACGTCCACACCATTTTGTTTAAGTTTTACTGAGGAGTGTTTCCGAAGAGACCGAAGATTCTCCATAGTGGTAGAAATCGTGAGAGAACTCCAAGTGTAACAACAGTTGTTCAACTCACCGATTCGGCGATTCCACCGCCACATCTTGCAAGAATCATTCAGGCACCGCCGTGACCGGTTTCGACCCTGTTAGGCCTCAGCAGTCGGGTTTACCCTGAATGACTCCTGCAAAATGGGCAACTTAAATCAGTGAACCCGTCGTCCAGCGGCTTTTCTGCAACACTGGCGCCATCTGCAGATAGCGGCGTTCGCCAAAAAGTCAAGAAAAGTGGTAGAAATTGTGAGAGAACTCGAAGTGTAACAACAGTTGTTCATTTTGCAGGAGTCATTCAGCCTAAACCCGACTGATGACGCCTAACAGGGTAGAAACCGGTCTCGGGGGTGCCTGAATGATTCTTGCGAGATGTGGCGGTGGAATCGGTGAACCTGAACAACTGTTGTTACACTTGGAGTTCTCTCACGATTTCTACCACTTTTCTTGACTTTTTGGCGAACGCCGCTATGTCCTAGGCAGCCTTGCTATCTGGCGTTCAAACTGCAATCTGCAGATGGCGCCAGTGTTGCAGAAAAGACGCCGGACGACAGGTTCACTGATTTAACTTGCCCATTTTGCAGGAGTCATTCAGGCTAAACCCGACTGATGACGCCTAATAGGGTAGAAACCGGTCTTGGGGGTGCCTGAATGATTCTTGCAAGATGTGGCGGTGGAATCGGTGAACCTGAACAACTGTTGTTACACTTAAAGTTCTCTCACGAGTTCTACCACTTTTCTTGACTTTTTGGCGAACGCCGCTATGTCCTAGGCAGTCTTGCTATCTGGCGTTCAAACTGCAATCTGCAGATGGCGCCAGTATTGCAGAAAAGCCGCTGGACGACTGATGCACTGATTTAAGTTGCCCATTTTGCAGGAGTCATTCAGGCTAAACTCGACTGATGACGCCTAACAGGATAGAAACCGGTCTCGGGGGTGCCTGGTGCCTGAATGATTCTTGCAAGATGTGGCGATGGAATCGGTGAACCTGAACAACTGTTGTTACACTTGGAGTTCACTCACGATTTCTACCACTTTTCTTGACTTTTTGGCGAACGCCGCTATGTCCTAGGCAGCCTTGCTATCTGGCGTTCAAACTGCAATCTGCAGATGGCGTCAGTGTTACAGAAAAGCCGCTGGACGACGGGTTCACTGATTTAAGTTGCCCATTTTGCAGGAGTCAGGAGTCATTCAGGCTAGTGGTGTCGATTTTCGTTACTTTTGACTACTCGTTACTTTTCGTTACTTTACTTTGATTACTTCGATTAGTAGGTATATTTTGGGTATTGTATGATTCGTTACTTTCCCCCTTAATATTTATTTATGGTTACTAGCGTTTATCATAATGTTTACTGCAATACCTTCATCTCTATCAAACATTATAATTTTTATTTGGCTAATAAGCAAATTCTAAGTACTCTTGTGAAATACTGTTTAATTACGAACGTGTATGAAGTTAAGGCACTTGCTTCATATATTTAGCTATTTGGGTCGTCAATAACTTTTTTCATAATTATGAAATAACAGAGATACATGGTACGAGGAAACAAAACATGTATGTAACGCAAACTGCAAAAATGTTCATTATTACATAGTAAATAATATAAATACTTTATAATCTGTGTAATTACTTATGAACAATTCTCATAATAATCCTAAAGTACTAGAAAACTAAACAAATACAACATATCTAGAATATAAAAAAAAATAAACTGGTCAACATAAAGTTCGGTCCATTCAATTTTTAGTTTTATTTTCAAACTGCTGTAACTTATTTAAAAATAAGGTTTTTTGAACGGGGCTTGCGGATTTTGAAAGCGTGTCTTTTGGGATTAAGCTAAATGCCATTAATTTTCAGTATTATTGATATTATCATGATATACGGGGTGATCAATAAAGTAATGCAAAAAATCAAAAAATTTGTGTGTGTGCCATTTCAGCAGTAATTTTTTTAGACATTACAATATGGGTTATTGCCAAGGTAATATCAATATTTCTGGACGTTTTTGCCAGTTTTTGGATTAAAGCCCTTTGGCCTTAGATACACTACTAAACAACAAATTTAGGCTACAACATTTTTAAAATGCTATAACTGGAAAACGAAATGACGGATTTTTACGAGCATTTCAGATTCGGAAAGCCTATTTCATGTAGATTTTTTTGTGACCTAAGCCCTTTACGGAGGGTTACAGTTTTCACATTATACGGGGCCAACAATAAACAAATACGTATCTACTAACTCAAAAAGGCCAAATTTTACAATCGGTAGAACTTTTTACCCCAATTTAGAGAAAAAGTTATAGAACCTTTGGGCAAGAGAAATGTTGTAGCTTTTCGCTGATGCAAGAGCAAGAAAATCTCCGGTGGGTGTCGCCGTTGAGTCAGAAATGGCTCTCAAAGTTAGCTCGAAATTTCAGTCTGCTTTGCGACCTTTAAAGAGTTGTATCTAAAAAACTATCACCCAAAACTGCCGAAGCTTTCAAGCAGCAAGTGGCTTAAGGATATCCTCGCAAACCGTAAGACGTAGACTCCACACCTACACACTATTAGGAGATTATTTGTTAATTAGTCCTATTAGTTGTGTTGTATGTTATGTTTATTCATATAAAAAATAAGGATTGGGAATTAAGAAACGATAATCTGTGTATTTATTGTTTTTAAAAATCGAATAAACCTTAAAGGGCTCTTTTTTGAACTTCAAATTGAAAAATTTGAAAACAAAACAAATGCATAATGTTCCTATAGCGTCCAATCATTTACCCTTTACTTAAGATGTCCGTGTTAGATACGTATTTGTTTATTGTTGGCCCCGTATAATGTGAACACTGTAACCCTCCGTAAAGTGCTTAAGTCATAAAAAAATCTACGTGAAATAGGCTTTCCGAATCTGAAATGCTCGTAAAAATCCGTCATTTCGTTTTCCATTTATAGCATTTTTAAAATGTTGTTGCCAAAATTTGTTGTTTAGTAGTGTATCTAGGGCCAAAGGGCTTTAATAAAAAAACTGGCAAAAAGGTCCAGATATATTGATATTACCTTGGTAACAACGCATATTGTAATGTCTAAATAAAATTACTGCTGAAATGGCACACACACAAACTTTTTGATTTTTTGCATTACTTTATTGATCACCCCGCATATCATGATAATATCAATACTACTGAAAATTTATGGCATGTAGCTTAATCCCAATAAAACGCGCTTTCAAAATCCGCAAATTACGTTCAAAAAACCTTATTTTTAAAAAAGTTACAGCAGTTTGAAAATAAGGCTAAAAATTTAATGGACCGAACTTTATGTTGACCAGTTTATATAAAAAAATATAGGTACTCAGAGGTCATAATTACAATATAAAAATAATATATTTTGTACATTCTTTCCCTTCAGACTACTTCTCCTCTCTGAACTTAAGTAGTCAATTTAATATCTCTAATGTCACCTTAGCTCATAAGGTCGATAAGGTCGCTGATCGACATACCTTTCATAACCAAAATTCATTAGAACAATGGAACAGTACCGCAAATATTTCAAAGTAACGAGACGAAATACGACAAAATATACTGCGACCACCCGACCACAGCGGTGAGTCCCGTAAGTGCCGACTACCGTGTAATGTAATATGTAATCACTCTATTCAAAGTAACGAAGTAACGATAGAGTTCTCGTTTCGGTATTCAGTACTTCGGGTATTGGATAGTAACGAATATCAAGTAACGAGTAGTTACTTTTTTGACACCACTAATTCAGGCTAAACCCGACTGATGACGCCTAACAGGGTAGAAATCGGTCTCGGGGGTGCCTGAATGATTCTTGCAAGATGTGGCGGTGGAATCGGTGAACCTGAATAACTGTTATTCTCCATAGTTTTACCAAAAACCGCGTTATTCATAAGTTTATTCAACAGTTTCTTTTTGAATGCGTTTTTGGCATTTTGTCTATGACAAGTGTTTAGGTCAATGTACGATTTTAACCATGGGGACTGTGAAAATCATAAGACACGATGTATCTTTCTAATTTTAACACCTAAGGCCAAGGCTTGCTTCAAATTTCGATAGTGCATCACGTACTCTGTCTTATTATATATTGTTCCTAAAAGTTTTTTAGTTTTAGATCCCTCCGATACCCGATGTTCAGGACAAGGTGGAAGATCAGAAAATTTGTTATGAAGCTCATAAGGAACTTCCAGATCAGCTTCTAAGACGTAGCTGATGCTAGCATCATCGGAAATTTTGCTAATGTCTAGTGCATCCATTTCGTTTTCGGAAAGCCACTTAAAGTTTACATAAGGCAGATATTGCGACATCGCCCACCCATATTGATTATTAATGTCAAAGTACATGAGGTAGGACTCTTCTTTAGATGAATCGTATGCAGATATGTACTTATTATTAGCTTCAGCATACCGTTTGGAATATTGACTCAAGCTGCCTCATATGCCTTTTTCTATAAACATAACCTTGTCCAAATCAGTTAAGGGTTCAAGTTTATTAGTTTTAAACAATTGAAAGATCATGCAGCGTCAAGCATAGCTTGGTAAAGTATATGCGCATGCTGGATCTAGGCCATATGTTTTGAAAGACGTATTATGAAATTGCTCAAAAACGTATGCCAACAATAGAACGCCTGTCTTCACATACATGTCCGAATAGTTTTGCATTGTCTTGCACCCGAAAGTGTTCCAAACCTGCTGGGCATGAGAATATTCTTTATCCGTTGCGAGAGAATCCGTCAAACTATTTTAGAACTGTATTTTCGAGAGTAGTTTAGTTTCACTAAGTCTTTCCCAACTATTCATAAAATCATATGACCTTATCTACAAAGCAAAGAGTATTGTTCTGCAGCTAAATTTATGAACTCCGCTCTAAAAATTGGATAATCTTCGAGGTAGGACGATAATTTATCTAGCCAAGAAGCCATGAATCGAAAGCTATCAACAAATCGAAATTTTATTAAATTATCAGGAATGTGTTTGATATAGGAAATGTACTTTTCCTTATTTACAGGTAGAACATCAATTTCTCCCTCCACGTCTGCTAAGGCCTTTAGCACTAGATGTCCATCAAAGGAACTCATGTTATGAAAGATAACAGGTATTGTATGACCATCTTGGAAATTCAGGTTACAATTTTCATTTCCAGGTCCACAATATTTTCTCGTTAACTGACAGTGATCACTAACTTTTTTATCCTCAGAAGTGAATGGCTTTTCACAAATATGACATTGAGGCTCATATATCAATTCTGTTTGCAGTTTTAAAGATAACTGCTTCATTGGGAGGGGACAGAAGAAAACGGTTTCGACGTCTTCGGCAAAGTCAAAAAGTTCTTTCACAAACCATCGCATCCAGTCCGAACCTGTATATGATTTATAAACTGATAAGCTAACATCAAATTAACATTTAACATAATATCCAACACTGTAAGGGACATGTTTTTGATAATTTTGAGTATTTTTGAAGCATCATTCTCCACAGGAACCAGCAAAAATTCGGTAACTGCATAAATGATAAAAGGTGCTTTTTCTTTGAGTTGAAAATTTTGAAATGCGAGCCACTGTTTCTCCACAGTTGGAACTTGAGGAACTCGACCATCGTTTAGTTTCAAACAATCTTTGAGTTGGTTTCCTAGCTTTTGTTTTGAATGAAAATAGTGAAGACACTGGTCGCAAATGTACTTTCTACAACAGTTCGTCCTAAGTTGTCCAGAAAGCAGGCGGGATAGGCTTTTAACCCATACAAAATGAAATTTTATTGGTGTGGTTTCGTTGTCCATGCCATGATATCCATCTTGTATCAACAATATATTAATATGTTTTTCAAGCTTGTTTTTCGTCAAACATGCAGGAATAACATTAAATTTTTTTGCAAGTTTTTCTAGCCGATAAACATTTATAGATAGATTATTCTGTTTTTCGAAATGAGGTACTTGCCTTAAACTCATCGGAAACTGTATCCCTTTTAAATTAAAAACTGCCTTTGGGCTTGGGTAAGATGAAGTCCTTTTAGCAATATCCGAGTGAACAGAAAACAATGCTGAAACTACAGCCCAAGCAAAGCACATATCGTCCGTATTTTGAACATTAATTCATGCTTTTTGTGTTGTATAGATGGCGGAAGCTCGAAGTGGATTAAATTTATTGATATTAATCATAAGATCAATAACTTTACTGAGTGCCCAACCACTATCCTTTTCCTGGAACTCATCCAATTTTCCAAGCAACGGATCTTGGATTTTTTGGCGGAACCAGTTATCCAAATCAGTATCTTTGTAGACGAAATTATTCTTGGTGCTTAATAATCAATTTGGATCTGGTTAGCCTTCATGATCTGGAATTTCCCACAAAGCACAGCATTAACCTTAAGAGATTCATCTTTCTTCAATGCGCCCTGAAGTCTTCTCTTCATCAGTGCGGCAGAGCCCTCTAAAAAACACTTTACATCAGTATGCTTGAGGTTAACGATAAGTTTGGATTCTAGCTTTGAAAGCAGAATTGAGGTCTTCCCATTTCACGCGATGTTTGCTGTTTCCTTTTGTTGCTGATATCCAAAACCAGTAACTTCCAATGCCCTAATCATCTGCTTAAAGTTCCCAATTTTTCCCAAACAGGTTGTCAAATAAATTTTTTCGGCCATAGACCTAGAATTTTTAACGCCGTTAAAACCAATTTCGAAGCTTTACCACAACGTTTAAGTCCATCGTTGACAGCTGTCTTGTTATTTTCCAGGTTAGCACTGTAAACGATTTTTTCAATATCTTTTAGAAGTACGCTGGCAAAAGACATCATGCGTATTCGATATAACTTTGGAGGAGCTAATAGGGAGCACGTCTTCACTCTGAGACTGTCGAAGAACCGAGGCAACTGCTGCAGCTCTATTTCTACTTTTTGAGGGGGCGCGTTCATAAACCTATAAATATGTATGAAAAAGTTAAGCGATTAGTATTTTTTTAATATGAAATGGTATGCATTGTGTGCAGTTTACAGGATCAAACAAACGTAAGTGAGTAGTATTCGTTATGTGCGTTACGCGACACGACATCTGGTGGTACAAATGTGGCGAATTTCCTTAGATACGTAACGCGTCAAGTACATGGGAAACGAGTGAAAATTCATGAAAAATTGTTGAGTTTAGTGCAATATAATTACTTCTGCAGATAATACGTTGTCAATGTTGTCATATGCAGCGGCGGATTCAGTTTTTTTTTTGGGGGGGGGGGGGGTGGGGGGCGCAGGATAAGAACTATTAGCAAGGATTTTTCAAACATTTATTTTGACTTTATTTATGCGTTGAAGTACATACCAAAAAACGTAAAACAATAAAAATATCTATTCAAAATAAAAATAAAACAAAAAATATAACTAATTTTTCATAATGAAAACAAATCAAAAAATAAAACTAAATTCTTCGTGAAGCATGCCTGCTGCTAATAATGTTAAATAAGTCAAATAATAAAAAAAAAATCTTCTTTTTTTTGCTAAATCTATCTATAAGACCATTCAGTCTATCTTGAACAATTGTAGAACGAAGGTACGTTTTTAACAATCTTAAAGTAGAGAAACTTCGCTCTGCAGTTGCAACAGAGACTGGTAGACTGCTTAAAATAGGAAATTCCTCTTCACTGCAATATTTAAGAGCTTCAATCTCACAATCAGAAGTATTATTAATGAATTTAAATAACTGTACCTCACCTGTTAATTGTGTTATAGAAACCTTGCCAATAATGGAGCACAACATGTCGATTATTTTTGACAACCTTTCAGACAGATAAATCATATCAGTAATGGAAGCAAGGTTTTTGGGAAGTAATACACTTTAAACAAAAGGATTTGACAATTTTTCAGAAAACCTCTCTTTCTAATCTGCTATTATGAAATCCAAAACAGGTAAACATACTACTCTTCTCCAATAATGATTTGATGTTAATTCATTTGAATCTAAAAAGTTATCCTTATGGGTTTGTCTTGATGTCACACGAGGCATTTTTAATTCTACATCAAGAATATCCATAAGCTTAGATGCTTCTTTCAATATAAAAGTTTCAAAATAAACGTCTGCATTTGCTCTTTTTGCATTTAAAGTTTCAATTAATAATTTTAATTTGGTTGTAGCTGACACTATATCAATATTTTTAGATTGTAAATATTTGCTAAATGGTAGCGTAACTGCAAAGATATATGCAAATGTATATAGTATTCTGAAAAACTCACAATCACAAACTGCTTTTTAAAAAATATTAGCATTGGTTGCAGAGTTATCGTCATTCCAATCGGAAATTGCTTTAAAAGAAGCCATAATTTGGGGCAAATCATTTTGAAAGTCAAGAATGGAGTCATGTCTTTTAACCCATCGGGTCTGACCAGGGCTTGATAAACTATGTTTTAAGTGTTTTTTTTTAAACAAAGGATCTTCTTGCCAAACCTTGAAAAAAATTTACGATTTTAAAGGAATTGTCCGCAGAGCTCCTGTGGTCCAATGGGTATGAATGTGGCTGTGATACGGGTGGCCCAGGTTCGATCCCCGTCGGCCACCGTACTTCTTTTTTTAAGTTATTTTTATTTTTTTTAAGTTAATTAAAAAAAGATATGTGGTTTTGGTGTGGCTCGGGGCTTGGTTTGTGTGTCTTAAGAAAAAAAACAACATTCACTCATATTATTCATTCATAACTCGCATAACTGATGTCGATAAAAATGGGCGCTTGCGCAAATGAGGGATTCATGTTTAGCTGCAGACGCGAGTGTCAATACAATACTTGTTGGTGAATGAGAGTTCTGTAAAATTTTATTGGAATATCGTCCTATAAAATTTTGTTGGAAATTTTGTCTATACAATTTTATTGTTTTATTATTCTCTAGCAATAAGATTTTTTTAATAGTTGCCAGGGGGGGGGTTCCCTGTATTCGCCCCTGGTCATATGAGAATATTTATCGATTCGACTGAAAAAAAGGTAAGTTCGATATTCAATTTTGTGTGTATTCAGCATAATACTAAAACTTTGTAGGTTATGAAAGCGTAAACATGAGAATATCATAATAATAATAATAATAGCATTCTGAAAATGATATGATTAAAAATTCGAATCATGAACTTTTACTGAAATTACTTTAGAATGAATGAAGACGATTTAGAAAATCGACATTTCAAAATTTGGCAAACTAATTAGTTTTTTAAAAAGCAAATCTCAAGGATACAAACCCAAGAAGTCCAAAACATTGGAAAGAAATGAATTAGAACAGTTTTTGAGTGAGGCTCCTGATAGTGAATTTCTACTAATGAAAGTAGCTTTGATTATAGGTATTGCTGGGGCTTGTAGATGCGATAAGCTAACACATTTAAACATTGAAAATATTCAAGACAAAAGTAATTATATTTTCGTTGTCTTGCCCGATACAAAAACTAAAAAATTAAGAAGTTTTACTATTCTTGAAGACGGATTTCCATTAAACCCAATTGATTTGTGCAAAAAATACATTTCATTAAGATCAAAAAATCCTGGTTACAACCGCTTTTTTGTCTTTTATAAAAATTGCAAATGTACAAGTCAGTGTGTGGGTATCAATACTATGTCAAAAATACCCTCCAAAATTGCTGCTTACTTAAACCTTGAAAATCAAGAACTGTACACCGGGCATTGTTTGAGAAGATCTTCCGCTACCCTGCTAGTTAATGCGGGCCCAGCCTGACAAGACTTAAGCGCCATGGAGCATGGAAATCCTCATCGGTAGCGAAGGGGTACATCGAAGAATACTTTCAAAACAAAATAAATTGCGGAGAATATATCAGCATATGTATCAGCAAAATATCAAACAACGGCCAGGTGGAACAAATGCCCTCAACTTCCAATGGAGACATGGAAAATATGACAATGTCCAGTTCATCCAAAACAATGACGGTTTCATTTAATATTAATGTTAATTTAAATACCTGTAATAATAGGCGAAACCCTAGAATGAGGGACGAAACCATATATTATATTATAATAAATATTATATAATATCAATATTATTTGCAGTCGTAGAAAAAGTATAGTACGCAACGCGTGTGAAAATCACTTTTCACACTCGTTGCACAACATTCTATTTCAGGATTATTAGTGAAATGGACATGATTATAAGTTATGATACTTACTTTTGTTTTCTTACGGCCTCAATCCACTTTCTGCTTTGAGGTAATTTATGTTTAGCTGTTGGAAAACAGTAAAATTTATCTCACAATTTTTTGTATTATTCGCACAATTTTTGACCCAGCTTCTAAGACAACCCATTATATCAAATATTTCGATGTATTCCACGTGTATATTTGTCCGGTATGTTAGCTAAATAAAGTTCCACATTTCTACGACTCGCGCGCACGATCGTTCGTCATTTCCATGGGAAAGGCAAAAGAGTCACTATAGAAAGTAGGAAATCCATAAAATAAATTAATATAATAAAAAAATATTAAACGTTGACATTTTCAGAAAATGGAAAAACTTTTTATTTCATTTTTTAAGTAAGTTTGCCGTTATTAAAAAGCTTTAGTAAGTATTCAGAAGAAGTTAGTTGAGTTCTACGAAACCAAGGGAAAAATATCCAATTTCTCATGTTTAAATAATGTTCTTCATTAGAAAACATAAAAAACATGTTATTTATACTTAATCAGTAGTAGTCGACTGCGAAAATATAGAATTATAAAATAATTCTCGGCGGTATTCATTTTTACAAAAAAGCTGCACATTTTCTGCCTAATAAAATTTTCATGTTCTCATGTAAATTCAGATAAACTGATAAAAGGATTTTTAAAACAAATTAGAAAAATTACCATTTTCCACGAAAGCCTGAACTTTTTCTAAATGAACTCGAAATTTCACCAATATGTATAAAGTAGTTATGAATAACGATAAAGCGATTCACTTTTATCACTTCTGAGATGATTCCTTTCTATCAAACAGTTAATTAATAGCTCTTTTAACACACCTTTCTTTTAGCAAACAAGTTTAAACGTATCTCTTTTGCGGTCACCGTTCTAATTCTAGAGAACTATCATCAAACGCCTATTTTATAGAACTGAAAAAATGACAGAGATCCGAACCCCTATATTATAGATCCTCTAATGACGTCAGCACTATCTACGCAATAATATTTTTAAAATATAAAAAGTCTATATAGACCCTTCAACAAAAGTATTATTTTTATTCATAAAGTCGTTATAGTTACAGTATTACCTTGCCAAAGCCGCAATTATATTAATAAATAAATCATAATTTACTTAGGTACTTACCACTAGAGAACCATAACCACATACTAAACTGAATACATTTTAATTTCAAATTTTCTGTTATATCTTTAGGTCCCCCACCCCCTTTTTTACATATCAAATAAATCTAATATCAAAAAATCAACAACACTATTATTTTATTCATAAAGGCGTCATAGTTACGGTATTAAGTTTTGAATGGCAATATAATATAATATTGCATTGATGTTCGAAATTTTTCGAAGTGCATAGTTTTTCTAAAACACCAAAAAATTGCAAATATCTGAAAAACTAAGCGTCTTAGCGCAAAAATAAATTGAAAAATCTCCCCTGCCCACCTCCATACCCCTAGTAGATTTTCGATGTCCTCTATCAAATGGCAATAATTTTATCCCTCGACCTCTATCAATTACTACCTACCCCAAACTTTCTTCATATTAATAATTATATCATATTTTTCTTAGGTACTTGCCACTAGAAAACCATAACCACATATTATACTAAATAAATTTTGATTTAAAATTTTTTGTTATATAATAAAATATTGCATTGATGTTCGAAATTTTTCTAAGTTCCTAATTTTTGGAAAACACAAAAAAATTGCAAATATCTGAAAAATTAAACGTCTTGGCGCAAAAATAAATTGAAAAATCTCCCCTCACCGCCCCCCAACTCCTAGTAGATTTTCGACGCCCTCTATAAAATGACAATAATTTTAACCCTCTACCGTAAAAATAATACCTACCCCAGGTCTTCATATTAATAACTACATCCTATTTTTCCTAGGTACATGCCACTAGAGAATCGTAACCACACACTAAACTTATATTTTTAGGACCCCCACCCCCTTTTTCTCATAACAAATTAACCTAATATCAAAAAATGAATAACACTATTATTTTATTCCTAAAGCGTCATAGTTACGGTATTAAGTTTTGAATGGCAATATAATATAATATTGCATTGATGTTCAAAATTTCTGGTGCCTACTTTTTGTAAAAAACCAAAAAATTTCAAATATCTGAGAAACTAAGCGTCTTTTTTTTTTATGGCAGTGGCACACACACTAAAGGTAGATCCTATGGCGCTCGACGAGCGGTGTGTGTGCGAAGATGTTGATTGACACGGTTCTTGAATATTTGTAGGTTGTAATTAGTGGGAAACAGATGTCCTGGAAGTGAGTTCCACAGTGATGCAGTGCGCCAGACAAAGGAGTTCTGGTAAAGCGATGTTCTAGGTGTTTCTAGTTGTACGACGAACTGGTGCGCTCCTGCCGTCTGTCGGGACTGCCTGACAGGAGTTGCCAGGGGCGGGATTATGCGGGCCAAATCCTGGGAACATCTGCCGTGAAAGTATCTGTAAAACAGAGACATCTCGGCCACATGTCTGCGATGTTCCAGACTATCCAGATTCCGGGTCAACTCCGGATCGCCGACGAGACGCACAGCCCTCTTCTGAATGGAATCCAGCAGCTTTAGGGTATGCTTTGGTGCGGCACCCCAGATATGTGAGCAATATTCTAAGCACGGTCTTATTTGCGCTTTGTACAGCAAGAGCAACTGCTGCGGTGTATAGAGTTTTTTGTTGCGAAATAGCGCACCAAGCTTCTGGGAGGCTGATTTTGCGATGTTAGCAACATGGTCATGCCATGACATATTGCTGTTGACCGAGACACCCAGCAGCCCGATTGACGAGGATGAAGGAATGGTCGATCCTGCCATAATGATGTCAGGGCCCGCTGTATTGGCCCTCTTAGTAAAAGTTGCTGCTTGGGTCTTTGCTGCATTGAACTGGACCAAATTTCGGTCGCCCCAAGTTTGAACTTTCTCCAGGTCTTGATTAATTGCTGTAATCTGCTCCTGTCTGCGGTGATGAGTCTCAGTCGCTGGTAAGGGTTTTTCTGATCTAAAGTGGGAGACAAGGGTACTGTCATCTGCAAAACTGTAAACAGGATTATTTGTTTCGGTCAGCAGGTCATTAATATAGATGAGGAACAGAGTTGGTGAAAGTATTGCGCCCTGAGGCACGCCCGCGTTGATGGTGAATGTGTCCGAGATGTGTCCATCGACTGCAACGTGTAGGGATCGGTTCTTAAGGAAACTGGCCAGCCAGCTGCAGAGAGAGGCGGGCAGTCCCAAGGACGGCAGTTTGTTGAGCAGTCCGTCATGCCAAACTCTGTCGAATGCCTTTGAAATATCCAACGCAATCGCTCGAGACTCTCCGTAGTTTTCAATTGCCCTACTCCATATATGAGTGACATAGGCCAATATATCTCCTGTCGATATCTCTTTGCGAAAGCCGTATTGATTATCGCTGATTATTCTGTTGCTCTCGAGATACTTGAGTAGTTGCTGGTTGACTACACGTTCCATGACTTTGGAGATTATTGGAAGCAAGGCAATCGGGCGATAGTTTGAGGGCGTGGTTTTCTTGCCTTTTTTTGGAACAGGTTGCACTCGAGCGACTTTCCAAGAGGATGGGTAAATCCCTTTTCTGTAAGAAAGAGAAAAAAGCCTGGAAAAAACAGGTGTTAGTTCGTTGGCGCAGTTCTTTAGCACGATGGCAGGTATTCCGTCCGGTCCTGATGCCTTTTGCGTATCAAGTTCTTTAAGGATTTTGCGAATATCACGATGAGAAAACTTGACTTCTGCCATGGTGGTGTTGATGTTCGGTATAGTGGGGAGAGCCTTGCTTTGGGGCACGTCTAAGGTAGAGTGCGATGAAAACATTTTGGCGAGCATGTTTGCTTTTTCCTTGGCTGTAGTCGCCGTGATGCCACGTTCGTCCGTCAAAGGTGGGAGAGACGTTTTTGTAAAGTTGTTACTTACTGCCTTTGCTACCGACCAGAAATTCCTGGAGCCACTGGGGCATTGCAAAAGTTTATTCCTGATCCTTTGATTGTGTTTGCCCTTAGTTTCGTCGATCACACGCTTGCACTCGTTTCTCGCTTCGATAAAATAATTGCGATTTTCAGCGTTCTGATTTTGCTGCCAGTACTTATAGGCTTGCTGTTTCCTTCCTACAGCTCTTTCGCATCTTTTGTCGAACCAGGGCTTTCCTTTTGATGGTAACTTGATGGAATTTGGGATGTATGCTTCCATTCCTGAGGAGATTACTTGCATGATCTCGCAGCAGTCTGACGGGTCGTCAGTGGCAAAGCAGACGTCGAGCCAAGGAAAATCTAGGTAAAACTGCCTCAGATCGTCCCAGTTTGCAGAATTGTAATGCCAGATTTTGCGAGGCAATGGTGGATCCTTCTGTATGAGTGGCAATTCACAAACCGTTGTAATAAGTTTGTGGTCGGAGGTACCTAATGGCGGACCAACTGTAACCTTGTACTGGTCAGGATTGGTGGTCAGAAAAAGATCCAGGAGGGCGGCGAATTCGCCCTTCTCTGAGATTCGAGTTGGTTCGTCTACAAGTTGAGTAAGCCCGCAGCTGATAGCAAATGCTTCAGCCTCTCTACCTTCGTTGTCGGTCTTGTTGTGATGTTTGAGCCAGTTGGTGTTGTGGGCATTGAAGTCTCCCAGAACGATTATTTCTGAACTGGGGTGATCGACCTGTATTGAGTCAAAGGTGGTAGCTAGTGTTGAGAAAAAGCTTTGGTAGGCTCTATCGCTCGGAGGGCGATAAAGACAACATATAAACTTGGTTAATCCCTTGGCGGTGAACTTGAGCCACATGACGTCAAGGTTGTTCGGTTCGAGTGTTTCCTCGCGGTGACATGAGAGGTCGCTTCGGACAAAAAGGCATATTCCGAACTTATATCTAAATCGGGTATGTAAGTCGTAACCAGGATAGAGGTAGTTCACTGTTGTTGTTGTAGAACATACTTGTGTTTCTGTAAGGGCTAATATGTGTGGTCTATTTGCTTGTAGATGTTGGTGTACCGAATTTATGTTTGGGTTAGTACCCCTTATGTTGCAGAAATCTATTCTAAATTGGTTCGGTATCTTTGCTGTCTGTGAAATGCGGAATGAAGGGCTCCCAGGGCCACCCAGCGCCCGGAGATCCGAATGGCCGGGGAGTTTACCTCCGGAATATTTTGATCCTGGAAGCACCATCATGTCCATATATTCCTACTGTGAAACCCGGGATCACCAGCGCGGAAGCGGAACGTGATTTGGGAAAACCACTTAGCGCTCCCCAATTCTGGTGGGGTGGTCTTTCACCGGACGATGCGAGTAGGCCTATGCATCTACCACCTAGGGCCGCTTCCACTCGAAGCATCGGCCTCAGACTCATTCCTTTGGCGGTCCCTAGTCTGACAGGGGTAAAAATGGGGTTTGTTGGATCACTCCCCAGTGATCAGCTCCAGACTTTGTACTTTGGTGTTCTCCAGCCTGGAGGAGGACGATGGGATTTGATGGGCCACATCCCGTGGCAACTCGGAATGGTGGGGGCATCACTCCCCGTAATCAAACTGCTCTCACCAATTTGACGTTCCTGCCAGCCAATACAATGCAGCCCCTCTTGTCACAAACTGTCATTGATCAGCTCCAGACTTTGTACTTTGGTGTTCTCCAGCCTGGGGGAGGACGATGTGATTTGATGTGCCATATACCATGGCAACTCGGAATGGCGGGGGCGTCACTCCCCGTAATCAAACTCCTCTCACCAGTTTGACGTTCCTGCCAGCCAATACAATGCAGCCTCTCTTGTCACAAACTGTCATTGATCAGCTCCAGACTTTGTACTTTGGTGTTCTCCAGCCTGGGGGAGGACGATGGGATTTGATGTGCCATATCCCATGGCAACTCGGAATGGCGGGGGCGTCACTGCCCGTAATCAAACTCCTCTCACCAGTTTGACGTTCCTGCCAGCCAATACAATACAGCCCCTCTTGTCACAAACTGTCATTGATCAGCTCCAGACTTTGTACTTTGGTATTCTCCAGCCTGGGGGAGGACGATGGGATTTGATGTGCCATATCCCATGGCAACTCGGAATGGCGGGGGCGTCACTCCCCGTAATCAAACTCCTCTCACCAGTTTGACGTTCCTGCATCTTAGCGCAAAAATAAATTGAAAAATCTCCCCTCCCCGCCACCCAACTCTTAGTAAATTTTCGACGCCCTCTATCAAATGACAATACTTTTAACCCTCTACCCCTAACAATAATACCTACCCCATGCCTTCATATTAATAATTAAATCCTATTTTTCTTAGGTACTTGCCACTAGAGAACCCTTACCATACACTAAATAGAATACATTTTAATGTCAAATTTTTTATTATATTTTTAGGGCCCCTCGCCCTTTTTTTCTCATATCAAATTAACCTAATATCAAAAATCAACAACAGTATTATTTTATTCATAAAGACGACATAGTTATGGTATTAAGATTTCAATGACAATATTAATAATTAAATCCTATATTTCTTAGGTACTTGCCACTAGAGAACCATAACCACATACTAAACTGAAAAAATTTTAATTTCAAATTTTTTGTTATATTTTCAGGACCCCCACCCCATTTTTCCTATATTAAATTAACCTAATATCAAAAAATAAACAACACCATTATTTTATTCAAAAAGGCGTCATAGTTACGGTATTAAGATTTGAATGGCAATATAATATAATATTGTATTGATCTTCGAATTCTCTAGTCCCTAATTTTTCTAAAACACCAAAGAATTACTAATCTCTGAAAAACTAAGGGTCTTGCACAAAAATAAATTGAAAAATCTCCCCTCCCCGCCAGCCAACCCGTAGTCGAATTTGGACGCCCTCTTATCAAATGAGAATAGTTTTAACCCTCTACCCCTAACAATAATACCTACCCTAGGCCTTCATATTAATAATTAAATCATATTTTTCTTAGATACTTGCCACTATGAAACCGTAACCACACACTAAACTCAATAATTTTAATTTAATTTTTTTTATTATATTTTTAGGACACCCCACCTCCTTTCCCCACATCAAATTACCCTAATAACATAAAATCAACAACAGTATTATTTTATTCATAAAAGCGTCATAGTTATGGTATTAAGATTTGAATGGCAATATAATATAATATTCCATTGATGCTCGAAGTGTTGTTCATTTTTGATATTAGGGTAATTTGATATAAGAAAAAGAGGGTGGAGGGTTTTAAAAATATAACAAAAAATTTGAAACCAAAATTTACTTAGTTAGTATGTGGTTATGGTTCTCTATTGGCAAGTACCTAAGAAAAATAGGATTTAAGTATTAATATGAAGACTTGGGGTAGGTAGTAATTGATAGGAGTCGAGGGTTAAAATTATTGCTATTTGATAGAGGACATCGAAAATCTAGGTCTGGTGGCGGGAAGGATGATTTTTCAATATATTTTTGCGCCAAGACGTTTAGTTTTTCAGATATTTGCAATTTTTTGGTGGTTTAGAAAAACTGGTGACTTAGAAAAACTGGAACGTCAATGCAATATTTTATTATATTACCATTCAAAACTTAACAACGTAACTATGACGCCTCTATAAATAAAATAATAGTGTTGTTGATTTTTTGATATTAGATTAATTTGATATGGGAAAAAAGGGGGTGGGAGGTCCTAAAAATATAACAAAAAATTTTAAATTAAAATTTATTCAGTTTAGTAAGTGGTTATGGTTCTCTAGTGGTAACATATGGTGCTGACGTCATATGAGGATCTATAATATAGAGGTTCGGATCTCTGTAATTTTCTCAGTTCTATAAAATACATAATAGTTCTCTAGTATTTGGACGGTGACATCAAAAGAGATACGTTTAAACTTGTTGGCTAAAGGAAAGGTGTGGTAAAAAGAGCTATTAATTAACTATTTGATAGAAATGAAAGTGGAATCATCTCAGAAGTGATCAAAGTGAATCGCTTTATATTTATCATAACTACTTTATACATTCAAGTGAAATTTCGATTTCATTTAGAAAGAGTTCAGTCTTTCGTGGAAAATGGTAATTTTTCTAACTTGGTTTAAAAATCCTTTTATGAGTTTATCTTAATTTACATGAGAACATGAAAATGATATTAGGCAGAAAATGTGCAGTTTTTTTTGTAAAAAGAAATACCGAGAATTATTTTATAATTCTATATTTTCGCAGTCGACTACTAGTGATTAAGCATAAATAACATGTTTTTATGTTTTCAAATAAAGAATACTATTTAAATTTGAAAAATTGAATATTTTTCCCTTGGCTTTGTAGAACTGAACTAACTTCTTCTCAATATTTTTAAAAGCTATTTAATAACGGAAAACTTACTTAAAAAATTAAATGGAAGGTTTTTTCATTTTCCTAAAATGATAAATTTTAATATTATTTTATCATATTATTTTATTTTATGGATTTAATACTTTCTATAGTGACTCTTTTGCCTTTCCCATGCAATCCGCTGATTTTCAGAAACCATAATAAAAACGCTAACATTGGCATTGGCTGGAATTTCTATATACTTATTAAGAGTAGCATTGCATAAATACATCTGAAAAAATCTATTTTTCTACAAGTTACTATGCTTCTCACTCACGTTTGTCCGATCCTGTAAACTGCACACATACCATGCATACCATTGCATTTTAAAAAAGAAATACTAATCGCTTAACTTTTACATACATCTTTGTAGGTTTCTGAACGCGCCCCCTCAAAAAGTATAAATAGATCTGCAGCAGTTGCCTCTGTCTTTAGTTCTTCGACAGTCTCAGAGTGA